>JAQQSW010002945.1:0-14814 GCA_028646575.1 Pseudocheirus occidentalis
AAGCACATACTTTTGAAAAGGGACAGGGTCAAAACAGAAAATAGAACAAGTAGGGGGTGGGATAGGATGGAGGGAAATATAATCAGTCTTTCACAATATAACCACTATGGAAATGTTTTGCACAACCTATATGGAATTGCTTATCTTCCCAGTAAGGGTGGGTGATGAGGGAGGAAGGGAAAGAATCTGGAATTCAAAGTTGTAAAATTAAACATTTAAAAAAAATTACTATTTTTTTACATGCATCTGGGAAACAAGATATACAGGCACTGGGGTATGGAGGAAGTGGGATTAGGGATGGGGGAGGATATAGGAGAGTGCAAATTGGGGGAGGGGGTATATAGTGGGATCGCTGTTTTGGGGTGGTGGGTAGGGGAAAGATGGGGAGAAAATCTATAACTCAAAATCTTGTGGAAATAAATGATGTAAACTAAAAATAAACATAAAATTTTAAATAAAAAAAGATTACAAAAATTATGGAGGTATTCAGGACTTACATCTAATGGAGAGTCAAGATATATTATTATCCCACAGATATATAGGGACTTAGTGTCTTGATAATATAAATGGGGTAGGGTAATTTGATTGACTTACTCCATTAACCTCCTACCCTTTCAAAGAGAACAGAAGAGGGAGTTTAAGGGAAATTACATGAGTATATGAGGGAAGGCTGTCATCAGCTAAAGGGACGGAGTTGACCAGAATGTCATGGGAGCCTAAGAGGAAAGAAGGGAACAGTACAACAGTGTAATCTCTACTTCAAAAAATAGCGTCTCCTACAGAGGTTATAGGAAATGTTACTTTCTCTTAATGAGCAAAAAAAAAATTAATTTTTCAAAACAGAGGAGTTACATTTTAACCGTCATTTTATAAAGTGTTTCTCCCTCTGAGAGTGAAGAGAGTGTGTTTTTATCTTTGAGCCGCAATATTAAACTATTGATAAGACAGTTGGATGAGAGAAAGTTCCTTTATTTAAGAACTTTCTTAAATATTATTTTATGAAAAGGCTCACTTGGCCTCTCTTAGTTTCAGTTTCCTCATCTACAAATAAAGATAACAATACCACTGACCTCCCAGGGTTGTGGTGAGGATAAAATGAAATCATATCTATAAAGCCCTTTGCAAACCTGGAAATATTACATAAATTCTATTTATTACCATGATTCTAAAAGGATAGTTTTCCAACTTATTTAATAAATAATATTTCATTTAAGCTTAGTAGATTAATTGAGAAATAGGATAAAATTGTATTTATTAATAAAAAATATAAAAATATACCCCTGGATTGCCATGGAGTTTAGGATAAGATTAAATATGGGAAATTGATACGGAAAATATAAGCCAAATGTCAGGTAGTGAAATGACAAGCTAAGGAATAACTTACAAGTGAAGTTTGTGACCCATATAATCTTGCTATCTGTGAAGGTTTGTCCTTCAAGCCCTCTTTCTTGGGGATGAGGACAGAGAATCAAAGAACTATGTCCTAGGATGCTGAAAGAACTGGGAGGTGTGAATGCCAAACTAGTCAGTGATTTTTCAAAGATCATTTACTACAGGATTGAATAACAATTGTTCCAATTAAAAAAGAAAACTCAAAACACAAAGAGAAGCAAAAAAGAATCTGTAACACACTATCTTGGGGTGGCTACGTGGGGCAGTGAACAGAGAAGTGACCTTGGAGTCAGGAGCACCTGAGTTCAAATCCAGCCTCAGACACACAAAACTAGCCCTGTGACCTTGGGCGAGTCACTTAACCCCAATTGCCTTACCTTACCCCCTCCAAAAAGCAAAAAAAAAAAAAAATACACACAACCTTGAACATGCTTTTGAACTTTCTGGAGGAGCAAACCCCTGCACCATCTGAGTAACTCACTGACTTTGCTCTCCTGCACTGCACCGGAATCATGTGGACTGCCCTCTTATTTCTCCAAGGTGCTCTATGCTGCATCAAGAAATTGCTGAAGGTCCAAGGCTGAAATTCACTCAGGCACTCTTGAGGTTGGAGTTATACACAAAACAACCATGGAAGGCATCCATCTGCCTAGGAAATAAACATACCTCTTCTGTTAGAAGGCTAGATGCTGGGTTCATTCTGCCTGGGGAATTCAAAATGCCACGCCTACTTCTCATACCCTACACAGAAGCTGGAGATTCAGGAATAGTATGTCCTTGAATTGTCTTCTTAGACTGGAGGCAAGCACAAGTCTTCAGAAGCATTATGCTTCTCCTCTAAGTAGATACTACTTCTCTTGGTTGGGGTAATAAAGAATCTTTACCCTACTTGTTGCACTTTGGAATAAGAAAATTAAGTACTGGGGAACTTAGGGTCCTAGAGAGTGCAACCAATTTGCTTTTATAAGCCCTTAGACAATGACCACTAATCCTCAAATCATTCCTCACTAAGAATTTTCCTGGTCCAACCACTTTCCTTCCCAATCCTGTAGTCTCATCAATTTGGTTGTTAAACTCTTCAATTTGACTAACACTAAAAATGATCTGTAGTCTCATCAAATTGGTTGAGGGAGCTCCTTAATTTGATCCGGCACTCCCCTCTTTCAATCCACTCACCAGGAAGGTTTGTGAGATATAAATTTAAGTTAGCATCTACTTTGTTCATTATTTTAGCCCCAGTTTTATTGCTTGTTTAATATTGGCTTCTTTTACATATTTACAATTGTAAGATTCCCAGAATTCATGCATTATCTTCTTAAGAAGGTTGTGAATCCTTTATCTGTTTAATTATATGCCCTTTGATTTGGCCTATAAAAGAATGATTGAAGAAGGCTAGATAACATTGAAGAGTTAAAGATAACCAGAGCTAAAAAGAGAAGGGAAGTTTTGGATTCATTCTCCTGGAGGATAAGCTGATGTTATTGTGGTATAGGAGAAATTCTGGTGCCAGAAAAATGAGCAGAAAACAGTGAAATAGAGTAACAGAGATATTCCTGGGCCTGGCCTCTTTGGACCCAGAGGAGGAATTTCCTGGACAATATCCAGGAATCACTGGACCAAGTAAGTAACTCTTGGACAACTCAGAATCTGGAAATCTACCCAATTATTTTTTTCTGTGAAGCATTTATCTTTTGATCCCCAACTAGGGAAATGTAAGACTGAGAAAGAAAACTATCATTAATGAATATCAAAACATAAATGTCAAACAAAACACTGGCAAGTAAACATACTTTTAAAATTACTACAAAGAACATTGACCTTGGATCCAGAAAAGGCTAGATATAATACCTGCCTCTAATACATGCTGCCTGTGTGAAATTGGACAGGTCACTTAAATTCTCAGTACTTTTGGAAACTCTCCAAGTTTTTCTGAGTTTCAGAGACGGTGCCAACATGGATTGAAAGAGGGAATTTCCTCATCCAAGAATTTCTTATGCCAATGAAATCAGAGGTCCAGTCCCTATACTTATCCATTATGATCAAGTAGAATGTATGCCATACCCTTTGATCCAGCAATGCCACTACTAGGTCTATATCCCAAAGAGATCATCAAAAAAGGCAAAGGATCCACACGTACAAAAATAATTTAAAGCAGTTCTTTTTGTGGTGGCAAAGAATTGGAAACTGTGGAGATGCCCATCAATTGGGGAATGGCTGAACAAGTTGTGGTACATGAATGTAATGGAATACCATTGTTCTATAAGAAATGATAAACAGGTGGATTTCAGAAAAACCTGGAAAATTTACATTAATGCTAAGTGAAGTGAGCAGAACCAGGAGAACATTGTACACAAGTAACAGCAATACTGGGTGATGACCAACTTTGATAGACTCAATTAATCTTCTTAGCAATACAATGATCTAAGACAATTCCAAAAGACCCATGATGGAAAATGCTATCCACACCCAGAGAAAGAACTGATGGAATCTGATTGCAGATCAAAGCATACTATTTTCTCTTTTTTTTTTTTGTTTTCTCTTTCTTGTATTTTTTTCCTTTTGTTCTGATTCTTCTTTCACATCATGATTGATTTGGAAATACATATTTAAAAAAATGTATGTCAGGAATAGAAGGAGAGTTCAATATGAAGGTAATAATTATTATATTATGTGACATTGATAATAATCAACCATATGATTATGTCAATAAATGCAGAAAAACATATGTAAGATATATGATGTGCATATGTATGTGTTTAAGCTTAAACATAAGCATGTAACTAACAATGGGAAGTTCCATATTCACCTTGCACATGCTCCACTGTAGAATACCATGCTTTCTATAGTTACTAGAGAATTAGCTCTTTTCTGCTCTCAGATCTACCTCCCTCTGAAGGGTGGTACCAATTTATTATTAAGGATTGTATGGATTTGGGGATTCACTCAGTCAAAACTAGATCTGAACTTCTATTCCACTAGCTAACTCCACCTTCTTTTGAACTGGGTCAAGTTTACCAAGGGTTAGTCACATGACTTTGGCAAAATGTTGCTTGCCATAATACATGCTGGAATATTGCACCCAGTAGATTTTTACTCTGCATAGAATTGATAAGCAAATGAAAAGTATAAAATAAGTAAATAACAATGCATAATAAAACCTACCAAGCAGGTGTGAGTCTTCCACTTTACACAAACCTGTGACTCCTCAGACCTCTTGGTTTGATCTGGACCCAGGAGTTCTAGGATATATATGCACAGTTTGCATTTTGTATAATTTCTCATGGCAATTCCCTCTGAAGGTAAAAGAGAGTCACTACATAGTGTCCATGGGATGTTTGGCATACTAGATGAAGAGACAGACACTTTGGAGTCAGGGTCTCAGAACTCAAGATTCAATACAAACTGAAACTCAAGAAGGCTGATGCTTCCCCCGGTCTCAGTTACCCAGTAACTAGTGGGTGGAGACCACCGATCATATCAAATCTCAGAACCTCTGAGCAAAGTGAGTGAACTCAGCAGTCACCTCTGGAAAAGAACAGGGCAATCATTGTCCTGCCTTCTCTTTCTCTTCCTGACCTTTGTCTCCATATAACCCCTGCCACAGATCACCCTTCTTTTTCACTTTTGACCACACCATTCAACTTAAACTGTTCTCCTTAGCTGCCAGTTCTAATGATCTTTTCTCCATTCTCATCCTGCTTGTCATTTAACATTTAACATTCTTTTTAAAATTTTTAAAATTTTTTGGAGGGCAGTTGGGGGTAAGTGACTCACCCAAGGTCACACAGCTAGTTTTTTTTGGGTAGAGTGTCTGAGGCCGGATTTGAACTCAGGTCCTTCTGACTTCAAGGCCGGTGCTCTATTGACTGCACCACCTAGCCGCCCACATTTAACATTCTTCTTATCATTTAACACTATTGATCACTTAATCTTCCTGGGGATTCCCTTCTCTCTAGATTTTTGTGATGCTACTGTCTCTTCATTCTCCTTTCTGTCCAACCTTTCCCCAGTCTCCTTTGCCGCTTCTTTATTCATGTCACACCCACTAACGATGGGCATCTCCCAAAGCCCTATCCTACTCACTTGGTCATCTCATCAACTCTCAAAGGCTTAATTATCATCTCTGCGGTGATGTTTGCCCTCTAGAGGTATGTATCTGGCCCTAGTCTATACGAAAATAGTCACATATCACCAGCTGCATTTTGAAGATCTCCAGCTGGATATCCTGTTAGCATCTCAAACTCAATATGTTCAAAACTGAATTCATGATCTGACCTCCCAGGCCTTTTCATCTTCCAAATTTCCCTATTACTGTAAAGAATACTACTATACTCCCCATCATCCAGGTTTGCAACTGTAGTGTCATTCTCAACCCCTCACTCACCCTTTTGCCACATATCCAATCACTGATAAATCTTGCTGTTTCTACCTTTAGTGTATCTCACACGGTATATATGTGCCCTCTTCTCTCCATTCACACAGCCGCTATGGCTATGCCAACCCTGGCCTTCATCACCTCTTGTCTAGATTATCGTGATAGATATTTAACTGGTCTCCTGCTTCAAGTCCCCACTAATTCTCATTTATTCTCTACTTAACTGCCAATGTGTTTTTTTAAAAGCATAGGTTAGACTATGTAATTCCATTTCACCCCTACCCCACCCTCCACCTCTGCCTTCAATGGAGTTTCAATGGTTCTCTATTCCCTCCTGGATCAAATATAAACTCTCATGTTTAGCATTTAAAGTTCTTTACTCCCCACCATACTCTAGAATCTAGCTTAAGTATCTAGTTATTTAAATGTTGATTCTTCCATTAGAATGTAAGCTCCTTGAGGACAGGAACTGGTTTCTTCTCTTTTCTTTTATCTCCAGCTCTTATCTCCATAACTGACACATTGTAAGCACTTAATAAAATGCTCATTGACCAATTCTTATTCTCTCAATCCAAGGCCACACACTTATAGACACATGTACACATACATGTCATATGTAAAGAGGTAACCCATAAAGAGGGTTAGAGTTGCTCTGGAGACCTCAAAATACCAACATGCCAAGTCCTGCCGAATGAATTCAACTCAAGTCCTCTCAGCCAAAGAAAAGTAAAGTTTATTAATATAATAGTTCATTAAAAGTTCACCATATGGGATAGACTTTTAGGGAGCCTAGGTATCTGTGATGCTTGTATTGGGCAAGCAGGCGAGAGTAAGTCTGACAGACTAAGTCTGTGCTAGGTCATTCTATGGCGCTCTCATACCACATGGAGGAAGATGGGGTCTTATGTACAGAGGAATCTAGGGGTGGTCTAGAGGAGGAGTTTGGGGAGAGTTTTCAGGAGGAGTCAATAAGGTCAATGCAAAAGTAGATTGATATTTTGATAGGCTCAAGGGTGAGAAATAGATGGACAATGGAAGGCCAGGCTAGTAATAAAGGTTTGGGCCCAGCCACAATAAAAAACTTATGGCCTCTGCAAATGCAGTGGGAAGATTCAATCAGACCTCAAGGGACTCCTAGAGCCTGCACCCCATCAATATGCATATAGGAGATGTGTGTATACACATACATAGGGTATGGATGTTGTCCTTTGTCCACTTGAATTCTCTGAATACAGTTCAAGGGGAACCATGAATAAGTATCTCTGGAATCTTGCTCACTCCTTTCCAAGGAAGACTTTGATTCCTGCTTGGAAGGAAATAGGAAAAGTTGCCATGAGGCTGGCCATTTGTTATGGGAATCTAAAGATCTTCCCTGCCCCTATGTCAGGCTCTTTGATAGGCTTAAGTGACTCTGAGAGCCTTCCCTGAATTTGAAAATATACTCTGCCCCCTAATAGGCTGAATGTAGTCACATGGAGCCTGTGGCATGAAGTTTGTTTTTCAGGAACACCCACATCTTATTACTTTGCGATTAGGCAGTTGGTCAAAAGGGTTGCTTGTGACATTCTCTGATCCAGGAGAAGGATATATATATACCTTGATGTGAGTTTTTGCTTTGGGGTTCACTTTGGAAAGAGTTGTGTGATTTGTCCAGGACGATACTCTGGGCAGCCATTGAGCCTCGCGGCTTTGAAAACCCAGATGTGGGTGTTTCCCTCTCTGGTAACTAACTAGGTATGGATGAAATGATCAGACGGCTGAAAGCCCCTCTGCTGATTTGTTTCTTTGTCTGTTTGTAGCTTCTGTTTGTATTCTCTGAAGTTCAGGGTGTTGACTTTTCCCCATGTACTAAGTAAATGATATATGTTTGATTGATTAAAGTAAGATTATTAACCCATTTTGAGTTGCTTTCCTTTAGAAAAGCAGATCTAAGAACCTGTGCCAGCAGCCACCCTGGGTATTCTAGGGTGCTTGCTGATACACCATTTTGCCATCTTCAGAGAGGGGATATTGGAAGCAGAAATATGTCTATCTGATTCCCCTAAATATTTCTAGTTCAAGAGAATGATTTGTTTCTTATGATCAAGATGCTTTTTTGGTCACTATCCTTTAAAGAAGGAGATTCCCCAAGCCTTTATCTGAAGGCTTATTTAACCTCTTCCCAACAAACCCTAGTAAGTTAGTTACACAAAACATCATCACAGATAGTGAATACCAAGTAAACCCATTTATCCAAGAAGATAGCAAACAGAAATCAGAAAAGTTATTCAGATTAGAATATATCCAGACAATATGCAGTTAATGAGCTCTCCCACTAGGTGAGAAATCTGAGCTCAGTCAAGAGAGAAGCCTTGATCTCACCCAACAAGAAACTTCCCTAAATCTCTAGCAAAGCAAGGTGAAAATTCAGGACATATTGAACAGTTTTTCCTTACATAGCTTTCTAAATTTTTTTTTCTCCTCCTGGAATCTCTTTTAAAAGAGAGTCTGTAACTGGGTGTGTCCTCTCTCAAAGCAGAAGAGAAGAAAAATGTCTCTCTACTCTCAAACTCTTATGCCAACTTTGACCTTCATACAAGAACACAGCATTAAGTCATCTCTACCAATGAGAAGAATCTCTTGCAAATGCTCCAAGCTTGAAACTTAGGTTATACATACATGTGTGTATTGGCATGTATATTTACAAAAGTGCACATATGTGTATATCTATGTTGTATACATATATTTATGCATGCATTTGTGTGTAGATAGACAGATACACAGACTAGGTGATCTTTAAAGCTATTTCAAGTTTGAAAAAATATATAATAGCCAAGTGAAAATAACAGACTACAGAATTCTTCTCAAACCAGTTCAAAGGAGAGTAGGCTTATTGAATCTCTTGAGCTGTAACAGGGTAGTTGATAAGATCTAGAGCTGAAAGAAACCTTAAAGTTGATCTCATCCAGCCCTCTCATTGTTTCTTGGTAGCTTAGTGGGAGCTGCCTATCCTTGGACTGGTTCCCAGCTCCAATCTGCATAGCTTGCCCAGCCTCCTAAATTCACACTCAAGGTTGCACAGGAGACAGGTTGAAAAGCTTTAAATCCTGCTTTTAGAGGATAGGAGAGATGAAGAATGAGGGGGAAGATAGGTTTTTCCTTTTTTGTCCAAAAACACTAACAACTTAATTTAAATTCCTTTCAATCCTGTTAGGTTGATCTTTCTCCTGTTCCTCATATTTGATCATCTTTTTGGAATAGGATTGGTTGCCTTTTTTTTCTTTTTCTTTCAGGTTTAGAAAGCAGACTGGCATCAGTTTCAAAAGACCTATATAAAGAGGAAAACAAATGAGACATCTGATCATTCACTACCCACTTCTACTGAAGGAATCTAATATAATCTGGACATTTTAATCAATGAACTTCTTATCAGAAAGCTCAAAGTTTTCATTAGAAAGGATAAGATAATTTTATCATTAAATACAGCTTAGTAGTATCTCCTACTTTTCTCTGCAGCCTCACTGATCATGCAGAGTGAGGGAAAGAGGACAGGACCCCATGGCTCCTTGTGCTTATGAGTCTCATTTCACCTCTCCCTGCCTCAGTTTCCTCATCTGTAGCTGAACAGAGATGGTCCTTCCAGTTCTAGCTACATGTGATTCTAGGTTAAAGGAAAATGTCTTTTTCTATCTAAGTTGAAGAAATTGTATTGAATTCATAGGATTCACAGGCAAGAAGTTAATATTTTTGGTATTATGAAAGCTCCCTTGTGAGCCTCTGCCAATGCAGCTCCCTCCTAAATAAGAGTTTCTGGTACTTCAGCTATTTTAGGGCTATAAAAATGTGCATACCCTTTGACCCAGCAGCAATACGACTTCTAGGGCTATGGCCCAAAGAGAACAAAAAAAACAACAAAAGGACCCACATGTACAAAAATGTATATTGCCGCTTTTTTTGTGGTGGCCAAGAACTGGAAATGGAGGGGAGGCCCATCAATTGGGAATGGCTGAATAAGTTGTGGTATATAAATGTAATGGAATACTACTGTGCTATAAGAAATGATGAATAGGTGAACTTGAGAAAAATCTGGAAAGACTTATATGAACTGAAGCTGAGTCAAATGAGCAGAACCAGGAGAATATTATACACAGTAATAGCAACATTGTGTGATGACCAACTCTGAAAGACTTAGCTCTTCTCAGCAATGCAAGGACCTAAAACAATTCTAAAGGACTCATGATGGTAAATGCCATCTACATCCAGAGAAAGAACTATGGAGTCAGAATGCAGAGCAAAGAAGACTATTTTCTTTTTTTGTTTTTTTTTTTCTTTCTTTCTCATGGTTCCTCACATTTATTTTAATTCTTCTATACAACATGACTAATGTAAAAATATGTTTAATAGTAATGTATATGTAAAGCCTATATGAGACTGCATGACTCTTGGAGAGGGGGGAGAGAAGGAAGGAGGATAAAATTTAAAACTTATGGAAGTGAATGTTGAAAACTAAAAATAAATAAATTAACTTAAAAGAGTAAATGCAACTTTTTGCTTTTCTATGTTGTATTCTTTATTGTTGGAACTAGAGATGTGTTAGGTGCGTACATTCAGGCCTAGTGACAACAATACATCCAATAACTGTTTAATAGCTATTATAATAAATAAATAACTTGGATTTAATTTTGGAAAATTTGGCTAATTTAATGACCTGGCTCTAGGTATGAACCTCATTAGCCTCTGAATATAGAAAGAAGCAATGCAATATCAAAATGAAACATTCACTAGGAAAAAAACCTACCCAATACAAATATAACTCTCAGTAATGATGGAGACAATGTAAGAAAAGGCTGCAATTAAGTTTGAACTACCAAAAACTATTATTTAAGATTGAGATGCACTAATAAAGGCTCCTAAGAATTTTCATGATCCTCAAAAACACATTAACTTCACATTTATGAATCCTATCCATTGAATTCCACTTTAACTTAAATAGAAGAGACATTTTTCTTTGGCCTCCTAGACTTGGAAGGACCCTTTCAATTGCTCACCTAGAGAAAAGGAAGCTGAAGCGCAGAGAGTCGAACTACTACTTATTCTATAAAGCAGGAATCAATAAAAAGGTTAAGGAAGAAAGGACAGTACAGGGCAGGAATACTCAGTAGGTACTATGCAATGATGTGTTCATTTCAAGAAATTTCAATATGTGGCACTCAGCCAAAGAGGTATCAGAGCTAGGTCAAGGCATTATATAATTTTTTTTAAAAGAATCTATTATATCCTTATTATTACCCATAATGGACCAGAAAGTCAGATCTGAGAGTTTAAGCTATATAAAATATGAGACCCCATGCCATTACAAAGTAAATCTGTTTTCACAGAAAAGACATTGAATATATCAAAGCATCAATATTTTAATATTTGTATATATACAAAGGCATGCCCTATTCCAAGAGAAATAGAGAGAAGAAAAGGGAAGGGAAAGGGAAGGTGGAGGAAGGGAGGGGTGAGTTAATTCATCTGGGCTAATTCCCAATTACAAAGCCCCCTTCCTCATGTGCCCCAACTTCCCTGCTAGAATTCAGATGCCTCATTATCCCTGTCCTTTTCCTGAAGTTACTATCTGAAGAAATGGTAGGATCTGCAAGGACAAACAACATAGAGAAGGCAATTAGGAATCTTAACCATTGCCATGATCATATTTTATACTGTATCATACTTATTTATGTTCCTATCATATCCTCCCTATTAGACCATTAGCTCCTTGAGAAGCATTGTACTGTTTTTCATCTTCTTATCACCAGTGCCTAGGATATAATGCTTTGCAGATAGCAGACAATAAACATTTGTATAACTGGATTATTCTTTGTATCCCCAATAAATGTGGGGCACTAGGTTGTGGGCAACAGAAAAATCATTCAAGTCTAAGTCAACTGAGAGTAATAATAATCATTTCCATATGTTGACTCTTGATGAAATGAATTGATGACCTGGGTTTAGTGTCTAACATAAAAATTACCACATCACAAAAACTCCTTCCCTAATTACCAGATTCAATAGACCAAGAAAACGGAATTATTCCCTCAAGAGTTATTCCTGATTTAGATGATGAAGCTGCTAATACCCATTCATATACAGGACAATTCGGTGTCCAAGCTAAATTGGTATTTTCAAAAAGAAAAAAAAAGTATGTTGGAAAAATTTTAAAGCATATTGACTCACATTTCCTTCTAAAAACTGAGGTTTTCTTTATCTTTAGCAAGAAGAAATATCATAATTCTTTCTAACTATACCAAATTAAGAAAAATAAAAATGTTAATCTATCCCCTTAATTTTCATCCATTCATCCCTCAACTTACTTGTTAAGCATTCCCTATGTGCTAGGCACTTTGGGGGATACAAAGATGAATAAGACTCAATCCCTGTCCCCAAAGAATTCATAATAAAGTCATAATATAATGTAATGGGCAAGTGAAATTTCAAGTATTAACAGAGTGACCACAGAGTCCAATCAAAAGTTTAAGGAGCTTTAATTGTAATTAATTTAGCTAGCTAGCAGCTGTCCCACGCCAATTTGTAGGAAGCAGCAGCCTGATCTAGAAATGCAGGGTCTTTTATACCATTTTGGGTTTCTAACAACATAATCAATATCCAAGTTGGTATCCAAGGGTAATCTGTAACTACAACTAAATTGGTATCCAGAAACAATCTGTAACCAAAACTAACTAGTATCCAGGTATAAGCAGTTACTCTTCTATAATTAATTGATTACTAGTTGACATTCAGCTACGGGGATCCATTCTTTATCTTCAGGGAACTGTGAAGTAGGGACCAGGAGAATGTGATGACCTCAATAAGCCAGGAGAGTGAATATGTGGTTCGGCATGGGGATGCAGGCTTAGTCACATAGCTGCTTCTAGTGATTGATTTGGCTCTAATTTCTGCTTTGGATCCGTTCATTACTTAACTGTTTCCTGGCTACTTCATTCTTAAGTCCATGAAGTTTCTACTTAACTAGTTCCTGCCCACTTCAATAATATGAATTCATAATAAAAAGAAAAATAAGGGACCCAGGATAAAATTGATAGGACTTTAGGGGAGGGAGAAAGTTCTTCTGGTTGAGGTAACCATGGAAGGCTTTGTGAAGGAAATGAATGGTATTTGAACTGAGATTCAGAGAAATAGGATTTCAATAGGTAGCTTTGGGATGATGGATGGTTTTCTGTGAGAAGGAAATGACTTGAGCAGATTGTCAAGGCTAAGTTTAGTCTAGTTTGGCTAAAAGATAGGATAGATATATGGAAGAGGTAGGACATAAGGCTGAAAAGATAGGCTGGGACCATATTCAAGAGGACTTTAAAAGTCCTGTGAAAGGGTCTGGACTTTATATTACAGGAAATGTTGTACCATTTGAAATTTTATCAAAAGAGTGACACGATGGAAGTATAGCTTAAGGAAGATTAATCCAATAGTAACAGATAGGATTGGAAGGGGGAGAACTCAGAGGCAGGAAGGCCAGTTAGGAAGCTATTGCAACTGCTGAGATATAATGTAAAAAACAAATGAATTAGAGTGGTATCAGTGAGGATAGAAAAGAAAAGACATATGAGAGACTTTTGGAAGAGAAAACTGACAGAACTTGACAGTCTATTAAAAGTAGTTGATAAGGCAAAGAGTTAAGAATCAAAGACTGACCTTTGTGGGGAAGATGTTTTAGTTTTAGACATGTTATTTGGAATTGAGAGAAGGGAATAGTTTAATGAATGAGAAAAATCTTAAGACCAATTAGACTTTTTTTTTTTTTACAGTTCTGATTCTATTTCACTCCCTGTGTATTTTTTTTAAATTGATTTTGAACACCAAAAAAGAGAACATTTTCATACACATAGCAGAACACAAAAAGAAAATCTTCTGTATCTTAAATCTATATGAAACTCTGAATCTCCATTTCTTAACTCATGCTTTTAAAAAAGCACATAAGAGATTTCACACATTACTTTCAAAACTATGCTCCTTGTCTGCTTCCTTCATTGAAGTCTTGTTCTCTTCTGTGCATTTTAAAAATGTTACAACAGCTTTCCTTTTTAGGCTTTGCCATTGCTAATCACTGCTCCTCCCTGACCCCTCCCGCAATTAATCAAAAGTAAGGAAGAGATGCTTGCAAGAAATGAGCATAGTGAAGAAAAGCAAATGCAAATAGTTCATATGTCCCAAAATGTATGTCTGTCACTGACATCAATAGCTGAGTAGCCTTCATCATCAGAGGTCCTCTGGAAGCATGTTTTGATCAGAGCTTTTTCAGAATCTTTCCTTACAATAGTATTGCTGTGGTAAAAACTGTCCCCCTGGTTCTTTTCTCTTCCCTCTGAAATCATCTCTTTTATCATTTCTTAGGGCACAATTTACATCCTAGTTATTCTGTCGTTCAGAGTTGTACTCTGTCAAGATCTTAGCTAAGGCAGAGGCTAGAGATAATGGAGCATCCCAGTGATGCACTTAGCAGGGAACCACGTGATGACATTAAGAGAAAAGACATAGGGGCCTGCTGTACCAGAGATGTGAATTGCTTTGACCACAGCATTAATCTGTATGTATATCTTTCTACTGATCTACCCTACATGTGTATCCATTCTTCCTTCCAAAGCTGTGTATTAGTGAGATTTTATAAGAGGAATGTTTTGTTATGTCTGTTTATGCTCACCATTGAAGTGTCTTTGTTTTGAGCTAATTATGTGAAATCGATTACTGGGAGATAAAATCTGTAGTAGGGCCTCATAAGCTATAGATTTAGGATTGAAGACCTATGAAGTACTGTAAACCTGAAGTTATTATCCCTTAGGAACCCAACTTTCAAGTATGAGTTTGGGTAGAGGAGCTACCTGAAGGTAAACTTTTTAAGCAATAGGGGAGGAAAAAGACTTCATCTTATTCCAGTGAATAGTAGTTCACTTAGCAATTGTTTGTTGAGTTGAATTGAATGTCTTCTTGCTTGACATTTGGTGATTCTTTTTGACCAGTGGTGTCAAACTCAAATGCAAAAGAGAGCCACTAATCTGTACATAAATATCTCC
>JAQQSW010002946.1:0-14814 GCA_028646575.1 Pseudocheirus occidentalis
TTTTTTTGCCATTTGGGTTAATCTATTTTTTAAAGTGTTGTTTTCTTCAGTCAGATTGTTGACTCTCTTTTCGTGATTTTCTTGCATCATTCTTATTTCTCTTCCCAATTTTTTCTCCACTTCTCTTATTTGTTTTTCAAAGTCTTTTTTCAGCTGATATATAGCTGCTATGAATTCTTCAAGTGTCTTGGGAGCATTTGGTGCGGGAGTTCTGACTGTGTTGTCTTCCTCCCATTCCATGCTTTTTTGATCCTTTTTGTACACAAAAAAGGATTCTAGAGTTTTATTGCTGTTCTTATTTTGCTTCCTTTGCCTCATGTTGGCCAGTCAATTAATTGGTTGGTTTTTTTTAGCTCTGTGAAACTCTGTTTCCAGGGGGGAAAGCTCTGTTCCAAATCGCTGGGGTTTTCCCAGCTGCTGGAGCTATTATGGGGGTGTTGCAACCCCCCCCCAAGCTTTGGCTTGCTGAAAGTGCACTCCAGGGCCACCACCCAAGACAACAATCCAGATCCAGGCTGCTTAATGCAAGAGCACTTGGCCCTGATCAAGCGATTTAGCCCCCCTGTGGTGTCCACAGGCCAGGGGCTCTAAAGCAGACCAGTGGGGGTCACCGCTGGCTACAGCAGTTCCTGCCCTTCCCCCACTGCTTCCTTGCCCTTGGGGCAGATTGGCTGAACTGCTATTTCTCCCCCAAATGAAGTTTCAACATTTCACTTTCTCTGACAGGCTCTAATCCTGGTTTGCTGAATGTGAAGATCCCCTCAGGTGCAGTAGATTTTCTCTGAAGTAGACTCAAGCTGTGTCTTGGGAGGCTCAGCTCCTCCTGACCACCCTGGGGCCTGGCCTGGCCACATTTTGGTTTTGGGCTGGGCTGGTCTCAGCTCCTGGCCTGCCAGCCTGCTGGATGAGCCACTCCTGCTGAGCTACTCCACTCCAATCCTTGTTTTTCACGCCTTGGTAGATGTGAAGTTGCTGGAGGTGTGGTAGATCTTCTCTCTTGTAGACTGGCTGTGGCTCATCTCCTCCCAGCTGTCCTGGGGCCTGGTCTGGCCACTTTTCCTTTTCAGACTGGGCTGGTCTCAGCTCCCGGCCTGCCATGGTGAGCCCCTGCTGCTGAACTGCCTCCAGCGAGAAATGTGTTTCTGTATTTTTGTGAGTCTGAGAGTCCTAGACTTTGTCTGGGGATATATTTTATGGGTGTTTAGGGTGGTTGTGTGGGAGCTGCAGAACCTTGCTGCTTCTATGCCACCATCTTGGCTCCCAAGAGCCAAGCATTTTCAAAGTCATTGGTGAGTTTGGTGAGTATCTGTAAAGCCAATCAAAAGTAGACTTATGGGAGAATGCTACTGTGAGGAGCTTTTAAGATCTGGATTACACAGTATTAGTGAACACTGTTTATTCCATTACAAATCTTTATTCAGTACAATGTTCTTATGAGAGAATTCAGCAGGTAATTCATCCAAATAGCAGTCCTGAGTAAAACAAGTCTGACAAAGGAAGGCCAGTTTACTCAAATCTGAGCTAGATACACATTTTTCTGGGTGGCTGAAATAAAAAGAGATGAAGCTGGTGTAGGTGTAGCAATCAAAATTAGTCTAGTCAACAAGGTTGTATGCCTGCCAAAAGAGTGAATAACAGGCTTATGACAATGCAATTGACACTTACAGGAAAATGCCATGCCATCACCATCAGTGACTATGCTCCCATAATGATGAACCCTGATTAGGTCAAAGAAAAATTTCATGAAGACCTAAAGAACCTTGTCATCAATGTGCTGAAAGAAAATAAGCTTATAATTCTGGGTGACTTTAATACTAGAGTAGGTTTAGACTATCAGACATGGCAGGGAGTCCCTGAGAGGAATGAAGATGGAAAGAGCAATAGCAATGGTTGCTTATGACTCAATACTTGGGCATTTCATGATCTTTTCACCACTAACACTGTCTTTCTTCCATTTGCCTAAGAGCAATAAAACTTCATGGATGAACCCTCACAGGAAACATTGGGCTTTAATAGATTATGTGATTTTAAGGAGAAGAGATAGACATGATGTGAGAGTAAGGGCAATGTATGGTGCAGAGTACTGAAGTGATCATAGACCTATACTCGCCAAGCTAAATATTCACATTCAACAAAAGTGATAGCCCCAAGGCAAAATGGCTATCAGATTTAAAGTCAACATATTAGAAATCTTCACTGATCAGGAACAGTTTGTTGCTAAATTGGAAGGAAAGTTGAGCCAACACACAGTTAGAAACAGTGATGCAGAGGAGGAGTGGGGAGGTTTCAGAGATTTGGTGTACAACACTGGATTTGCTTATCTGGGTCAGAACCCTTCCAAACATCAAGACTGGTTTGACAGAAATGATGGGGGAATTCAGGAGATGCTAGATGAAAAAAAAAATCCAAGAACTCCACAGGGTTTAGCAACAGGATTGTACATCCATACCTTGTAAAGCAGCATTTAACTCCACTGAAAATAAAGCACAAGCAAAGACAAGAAAGAGGCAGGATTGTGGACTCAGTAAGAGGACAGATGAAATTCAGTTTTATGATGATAGTAACAGTCCAAAATGCTTTTATAATGCCCTGAAAACTATTTATGAGCCAAAGACCTATAATGTAGCTCAACTATTTAGTGGTGATGGAGACACATTGATTAGTGATAAGGACATTAGTGATAAGTCCTAAAAAGATGGACTGAACACTTCAATAACATTCTTAGCAAGCTGTCATCAATCAATGTTGAAGCCACTGACCATTTACTACATGTTGAAGTCAATCTCTCTCTATTTGAAATTATAAATGAAGAAGTTTTGAGAGTCATTAGGCTTCTGTGTAGCAAAATACCTGTTACTAATTCTATTCCAGTTGTGATTTACAAGATGGTGTTCCTTTGCTCATACAAAACTTAAATGAAGTTTTCCAGGCTCTATGGCAAGAGGAGTTTAACCCCCAGGAGTTCAATGATACCTCTATTGTGAATCTTGATGAAGGTAAAGAAAATAGATTGTCCTGTGACAACCACAGGAGGGCACAGGGGTCCTCTTTCTTAATCATTGCTGGCAAGATTAATTCAAAAAAAAATTAAAAATTTTATTTGTTTTAATTTTTCAACATTTCAACATTCAGTTCCATAAGATTTTGAATGCCAAATTTTCTCCCCATCTCTCCCATCCTCCCACCACAAGATAGCATGTAATTTGATACAGGCTCTACATACGTATTTATATTGCACCTATTTTCACATTAGTTACATTGTACAGAAGAATTAGAACTAATGGGTAAAACAACAAGGAGAAACAAGAGAAAGATAAAGAGAAAGAGAGAGAGAGAGAGACAGAGACAGAGAGAGAGAGAGACAGAGAGAGAGAGAGACAGAGAGAGAGAGAGACAGAGAGAGAAAGCAAATAATAGACTTCAATCTGGATTTAGACTCTATCATTTTTTTTCCTGGGTGCAGACAGCAATTTCCTTCATGAGTCCTTTGGAATTGTCTTGGAACCCTGCGTTACTAAGAAGAGATAAGTCTATTAAAGATAGTCATCACACAATGTGACTATTACTGTGTATGAGATTCTGCTGGTTCTACTCACTTCACTCAGCATCAGTTCATTCAAGTCTTTGCTGGATTTTCTGAAGTCCACCTGTTCACCATTTCTTGTACACAATAGTACTCCATTATATTCATACACCACAACTTGTTCAGCCATTCCCCAACTGATTGGTGTCCCCTCAGTTTCCAAGATTTTGCCACCACAAAAAGAACTGATATAAATATTTTTGTACATGTGGGTCCTTTTCTCATTTGTATGATCACTATGGGATACAGACCTAGAAGTGGTATTGCTGTATTAAAGGGTATGCACATTGTTATAACCTTTGGACATCGTTCCAAATTGCTATCCAGAATGTTTGGATCAGCTCACAATGCCATTAGCAATGCAACAGTGTTTCAATTTTTCCAATCTTTTCCAGCATTTATAATTTTCCTGTTCTGTCATGTTATCCAATATGTTGTATGTGGTGAGTTGCCTTAGCATTATAATTTGTATTCCTCTAAATAATAGTAATTTGGAGCATTTTTCATATAACTATGGATAGCTTTAATTTCTTCATCTGAAAACTCCCTCTTCGTATGCTCTGATCATTTCTCAATTATTGAATGACTTGTGTTTTTATAAATTCTTCTCATTCCTCTATATATTATAGAGATGAGGCCTTTATCAAAATCCCTTCTTCCCTCCTCACCCACTCTGATTGGGAAGACAAGCAATTCAATATAGGTTGTACATATTTAGTTATGCAAAACATTACCATAGTAGTTATAATGTGAAGGACTAACTTTATTTCCCAGCATTCTATCCACTCCACACTTATTCTATTCTCTGCTTTGACCCTTTCCCTTTTCAAAAGTGTTTGCTTTTAACTAATCTCTCCTCCAATCTACCCTCCTTTCTATGAACTACCATCTTTATCCCCTTCCCCATACTTTTCTGCAGGGTAAGATACCCAATTGAATGTGTATATTATTCCCTCCTTAAGCCAAATTCAATAAGAGAAAGGTTGACCCATTACCTTTCCCCTTCCTGCTCTCCCCTTCTATTGTAACAGTTTTCTATTGCCTCTTTTATATGAGATAATGTACCATATTCTATCTCTCGCTTTCTCTTCCCATTATATTCCTCTCTCACCTTTTAATTTTATTTTTTAAATATCCCTTTCTATTCAACTTATCCTGTGCCCACTATGTATACATGTATACATATATACACACACTCACATATATATATATTTATATAAAGACACATCCGTATAAACATATATGTATGTGTACATATCTACACAAACATATATATACATATGCATATTTACACACATACATACATGCATATATGTATGTATATATTCGCTTCAACTATCCTTATACTGAGAAAAGTCTCATGAGTTACAATTATCATTTCTCTATTTAGGAAATTAAATAGTTCACCATTAATGAATTCCTTGTAATTTCTTTTTCCTGTTTACCTCCTTTTTCTTCTTGTATTTGAAACTCAAATTTTCTGTTCAGCTCTGGTTATTTCATCAAGAATGCTTTAAAGTCCTCTACTTCATTGAATAACCATATTTTTCCCTGAAGTATTATACTCAGTTTTGCTGGGTAGGTGACTCTTGGTTTTAATACTAGCTCCTTTGATTCCAAAATATTATACTCCAAGCCCTTTGATCCCTTAATTTAGACACTGCTAGATCTTGTGTTATCCTGATTGTGTTTCCACAATACTAACATTTTTTCTTCCTGACTTCTTGCAGTATGCTCTTATTGACCTGGGAACTCTGGAATTTGACTATGATATTCCTAGTGGTTTTCTTTTTTGGGATCTTTTTCAAGAGGTAATCAGTGAATTCTTTCAATTTCTATTTTGCCCTCTGGTTCAAGAATATCAGGGCAATTTTCCTTGAGAATTTTTTGAAAGATGATTTCTAGGCTTTTAAAAAAAAATTCTTTTCATGTGGTCCACTAATTTTTAAATTATGTTTCCTGAATCGGTTTTCCAGGTTAGTGGTTTTTCCAGTGAGATTATTTCACATTGCCTTCTTTTTTTAATTGTTTGGATCTGTTTTATAGTATCTTGATTTCCCATAAAGTCATTAGCTTCCATTTTCTCCAATCTAATTCTGAAGAAATTATTCTCTTCAGTGAATTTTTGAAATACCTTTTCTTATGGCCAGTTCAGCTTTACAAGGCATTCTTCTATTCATTGGCTTTTGGGACCTCTTTTGCCATTTAGTATAGTGTATTTTTTGAGGTGTTATTTTTTTCAGTACTTTTTGGCTCTCCTTTAAGAAGCTGTTGACTCACTTTCCATGATTTTCTTGCATCATTCTCATTTCTCTTCCCAATTTTTCCTCTACTTCTCTTACTTGATTTTCACCATCCTTCTTGAGTTCCTCCATGGCCTGTAACCAGTTCATATTTTTCTTGGAAGCTTTTGATGCAGGAGTTTTGACTTCATTGTCTTCTTCTGGTTTCATGTTTTGATTACTTTTGTCCCCAAAAAAGTATTCTATGGTGGACTGTGCTTCCTCTGCTTGCTCACCTTGCCAGTCATTACTTGACTTTTGAGCTCTTTACTAGAGTAGAACTCTGCTTCCAGAGGGGAGAAAGCTATGTCCCAAATTGCTGGGTTTTTGCAAATGTTATCAGAGCTATGAGGAGAGTGCCCTCTCTATAGCCACCACAAGCTTTGGAACACTGGAATTCCTCACCCTTGGATCACCACCCAAGACTGTGACCCAAATCTAAGGAGGTCAAAGCAAGAGTGATAACCCTCTGAATAGCTGCTTGGTTCCCTTATGATCTGAGGTTACGAGCACCAGAAACAGCCACATGGAAGCAGCTCTAGCCACCAAGTCTTTGCCACCTCTCACCCCAGGACAGAGACCTGACTGTGCTCTTCTCCATCCAGTTCCAACAGAGTTCCCTACTGATCGTTTACTTTCTCTTTGGTATTTATGGGTTGAGAAGTCTGGAAACCACCACAGCTGCTGGTGATTCACTCTACTAAAGTCAACTGTGGCTGCTCTGTGCCAATGGTCAAGGCTGCTCTGGGTCTGGGCCCATTAAGCTCATGCTGGATTTCTCAGCCCCCAGCCTTGTACAATTGACATTTCCTGTTGGCCTGACAGGCTGACTTCAGTGGGTGATTTGTTTCTCTTTGTCACTTTGTGTGTTCTGTAGCTCTAAAATTCATTTAGAGTCATATTTTATAGGTATTAGAAGTGATTGTTGCAGAAGCTTAAACAAGTTCCTGCTTTTATTTCACAATTTTAGTGCATTTATTTGTCAAATTAAACTGCCATGTATTCAAAATCTATTGCAGAGAGCTCAGCTGTGATGATCTGGCCATGTTGTTCAAATGTCAAATGTACATGTTCCAAAAAGCCTATTTTATGGAGAACTCACATAGGACACATGCTCACATGGTGGTCAGGAAAAGGTATAGGAGGACACTCTCAAAGTCTCTCTTAGGAACTTTAAAATTAGATTGGAATTTCATCAATTAGTCAATGGCTGAACAAGTTATGGTATGTGATTATGATGGAATACTATTGTAGTATAAGAAATGATGAGCAGGATGCTCTTAGGAACACCTGAAAGACTTGCATGGACTGATACAAAGTGAAATGTACTTGTACAAAGTAAGAGCAATATTGTAAAATGACCAGCTATGAACAACTTAGCTATTCTCAATAATACAATTGTCCAAGAAACACAATTCTGAGGGCCTTATGATGAAAAAATGGTATCCATCCCAAGACAAAGAACTGATGGTGTCTGAATACTGATTGAAGCTTTTTTTTTTACTTTATTTTTCTTGAGGAGGATGGTCTTGCTAATGTTTTCAGGTATCCTAGGACTGTAGTGATGCTTTGTATTGACTTCTCAGACCTCGTTGTTGGGTCTAGTATTGCATACAACAATGCAGTATTCACAATGCCTACAGTAACTACAAATATGCTGATATGGTTATTAATCACAAAACGTAACAGGCTATCTACAAGGGAAATATAGCTAGAACATTTGTGCAAATACCAGCAAACTGAGTCCCCAAACCAGAAAGTCAAAGCCATCACAGTAGTTATGAAGTTGGCATATGCAGTTAATGTAGTAAACACCCACATTCTCAAGCCTTTAAAACAGGACAGGCTACCTCACACAAAGTCCCTCCTCTCCTCATTCATCCCAACTGCTGAGCATCCACACAGCTTGCTCCCAGCAGCTCTGGCCCCCTGCAGTTCCCATCCCTGCCAATATTCAGCAGGAGTCCTTAGCAGAGTTTCTGGCTGGCTCAAAGATAAAAGAGTTGCTGTCATATCCACTACCACTGCTCTTGTTTCCAGTCACCACCACATGGTCTCTAGCTTGGCTCCAGCTTTGTCTCTTGCTCTACTCCTTCCTGCTACATCATCAAATTCAAGGGGCATGGAAGATCTTCAAATCCCATTATCATTACACTAGGTTGATTTCACAGGCAGAGAGTGAATTGATGAGGACACCAGAAATGTGTATGTTTCTTATAGTGTCTTTGTTAAGCTGTGTCTTCCAAGGAACAAAAACTGCTGAGAACTTGCCTTGGGTCAAGATGAAGGAAAGGCCTCTCCTTGGGTATTGTAACCTAGTTGTGACATAGGAGTGAATGGCCTTCCACTGCCTCTTGAAAGGATGCTTGGTTGTGATGGGTGGTACTGTAATTCAGGTATGATCCAGTGGCGGAAAACTTTTGACTTTTGTACTTTGTGACTGACCAAATGAAGGTATGATTGGAAACTAATCTCCAGTTGAATAGAGAGAAGACTTTGTGATTGACTAAATGAATGTACTGCCCAGAGGTGGAGTACTTGGACCTTAGTACTTTGTGATTGAATTGAGGATTTATGAAATTATTGAGTTACACATGGTGAATGCTGTATTTTGATTTTCTGTGAATGTTTTGCTTTAATCTGTAACTGAATAAATGGAGTTTGCTATGCTAATAATCCACTCCTGGAAGTTGCTTGTGCTTAGATTGGCATTCCAAATTTATATTTACAAGTATTCATGGGAGGGGCTGATTGCAGTTGATTCGGAAAGGTGGTGCTACAAGGAAAGAAATTGTAAGTGGTTGAAAATGAGTAAGAGGAGAATAAGTAGAAGCAAAGAGTAAATAAATTTTTATAAGAACTTTACCTGGAAAACATATATAAATCACAGGACAATAGCTTAAGTGGATGGTAAAATTCAATAAAGGTGGTTTTTTTTGATGGAAGAGATTTGAGCATGTTTGTAGGTAGTATTTACAATACCAAAAGGAAGAAGAGATCAACAATTACTACACATGTACATGTATGTATACACATATGCATATGCATAGATAGACAGACAGACAGACAGATAGGTAGATATATAGATAGATAGATAGATAGATAGATAGATAGATAGATAGACATATAGATAGAAGTAGATATACACACATAAGTGTGGAAGAGAAGGAGGTGTTTCAGGGAAAGCTGGAAGAAGAAAATCTTCATAATTTTTTTTCCAAATTTTACGTGTCTTAAAGGAGTCTAAATATAATTTGAAAATATTATAATATAAATGTTCTAACTAATGTTTTACTCTTTTACAGGTATAGAAGGAGCCACATGAGAATACTATACAATTGGACTATAGTTTTAGCAGCAAGAGAATTTAAGACATTATTGAATTAACTTTTATTCTGAAAAATACCTAATTCTGAAAGATTAATTATAATGGTCCATGACAGTTTCTAGTCCTTTAATACTTTGTCAAGTGCAGATAATATTTGAGTAATTCTGGAGAGAGAGAGAAAAATGATAGATTTGAGAAGTCATGTGTCTTTGTTAGCAATGTGAAATGATGCCTCATTTTTGTGTGGGTTCAGTATCTTAAAATGGAGTCTCTTGATTCTCAGTGACTGACCTTTGGTTTAAAATGTTACATCTGCCCAAATTGCTCCCATCAAATCTATTCCTTTTTCAAGCATACCTCAGTCTAGAAATGTTTATGTGATTTCTCATTTTCTTAGTTTTATCCTCTTTAGTCACATGACATTTACGTGTAAATTAGCTTAGGCAGCTCTCATGTCTCCTCTTAAGTTTCCAAGAAGATAATGTTAATTTGGTGCCACTGAAACTTTTTTTTCATTTCACATTTCTCTAGTTTTTAAGAAATAAAAATACTATTCTCCTCCTTTATAATGTTAAACTGCTGAAAGTGACAGAAAAGGGTAAAAGGAAATATGAAAAATAACAACCAAATAAAGGAAACCTGAAGATGGTTGAAAGAAATAACTAGAGGACTGAAAGGCTCTCTAGTTATTCAAACTGAAAGTTTGAAACTACAAGATTGAGAAGTAGTGAGCTCAGAAAAGTTTTCAACTAAGTGACTTACATGGACAGTGAACAGTAAACTCCAGTAATAGGAACTGGCCTTCAGCACCACCTAGAGTCGGAAAAAATTGGGGAAAAATGTATATATATGCACACATACATATATACACACACCTATACAGGCATGTGTGAGTAGATACACTTGTACATATATTCACATGTACATACATAAACATGTATGTGTGTGTTTGATGTTCTCTACTACCACATATGGCTTAAGAAGGAAAAACAGAGGGTACTTTGCAATTGCTGTAACCTAATGAGGTTTAAAGATAAACCTGGAAGTGTGTTTTGTGCTTCATTCTGATTGAAAAGCACAACATGGGTGCGAGTGAATAACTGGATAAAATAGTCTTTATGGCACAGAAAGAGCCAGTTTGATGAGCATGGCTGTCGACTGGTCTAAAGGAACTACTATTTACATTAAGTGTTAACACGTCCTAAATACTTTCTTAAAGGTACTGGGTAATTAAAAGAGCTTTAAAGTTATGTTCCATTAGAAAAAAAGAACAGCTCCCTAGATTAGGAGTGAATTGGATCAACAGTCAAACAGCTAGCAGACAGCTTCCTGAGGCATAGATGTTACTAAATAGACCAATAACGTTGAAATCTGAAGTCTAGTGTTGTAAATGACCCTCACTTCATAAATTTTCCTCCATGTGTGTGTTCATTCTTCACTATAACTATTAAATGAATTGGTGGAAGAATACATTCTTGGTTTATATGTGCAATGCAATGGATTTTATTGTTTATGCATTTGATTTAGTGTATTAGTAATTATAATATTGTTTCCTTCTTATATAAATAAATATATTTAAGAACAAAAAACATCATTATTTTGAGGGACTTGTCATATAGATTGAATACATGTTGGATGGGGGCTCAAGAGGTAGAATGATGAGATGTGGGTATGTTTTATACTTTAACAGATTTAGCCTGAAAAGTTTTTTTTAATGCAAATGTCAGAAGATTGAACAAGCTAAACCCAGAGAGAAGTAGTCATTCTTACACATCTAGTTGAGACATATGATTCTATATGTGACATTAAGATTCCATTGAAGTCTCTAGACCCCTACTATTAACCTTTTAAGGGGCTAGATTTGGGAAACATTGGAATAGATGATGCATACATGTTTAAATGCATTGCATTGTAGGTGAATTAGCATAGGCCTAATATACCATCCATTTTCTGCTGTTAACATTCAGTTAATTTACTTCAACAAATTAATTACTGGCATCTTAAAATAATATTTTATTTTGCCCCAATTACATGTTAATTTTTTTTACACTTTTTGAGTTTCTAATGCTACCCCTCCCTACTTCCTACCTTAGAAATAAACAATGTCATATAGATTACACATGTGCAATTTTGTAAAACATTTCCATATAGTCATTTTGTACAAGAAGACTTGAACAAAAAAATGAATAAAAGAAAAAACAGAAATAAAAAGAAAGGAAAGTGAAAAAATGTTTTAGTCTGTATTCAGAAAATATCAGTTCTTTCTCTGGAGGTAGATAATGTGTTTCATCATGAGTCCTTTGACATTGCATTGGATTATTGTAACTCTGAAAATAGGCAAGTCATGCACAGTTCTTCATCATGCAGTATTTCTGTTTACTGTGTACAACATTCTACTGGCTCTGCTAATTTTACTTTGTATCAGCTCATGTAAATCTTTCCAGGTATTTCTGAAATTATCCTGCTTGTCATTTCTTACAGTAGTATTCTATCAAAATCATGAACCACAACTTGTTCAGTCATTCCCCAATTGATCAATATCCTCAATTTCAAATTCTTAGCCTCCACAAAAGAGAGCTGCTATCAATAATATTCTACATATGGATATCTCACCCCCCCATTTTAATCTCTTTGTGATATGGACCTAGCAGTGGTGATGATTTATCAAAGTATACATAGTTTTATAAGCCTTTGGGCATAATTCCAAATTGCTCTCCAGAATGGTTGTATCAGTTTGAAACCACCAGGAGTACATTTGTGTCCCAGTTTTCCTACCTCCCCTACAACATTTATGATTTTTCATTTTCATCCTACTAACCAACCTAATAGGTGTCAAGTAGTACCTCAGAGTTATTTTAATTTGCATTTCTCTAATCAATAGTGATTTAGAATACTTTTCATATGACTATAGAAACTTTAATTTCTTTCTCTGAAAGCTGCTTATCCATAACCTTAGATCATTTGCCACTTTGGGAATGACTTATATGCTTATAAATTTGACTCAGTTCTCTATATATTTGAAAAATTAGTTTTTTATCAAATAAATTTGCTGTAAATCCCCCCTCCCAGTTTTCTCCTTTCCTATTAATTTCCCACCCCTTGTTCATTTCTTAAAGTGTATTAATTAATTTATTTCCAACATTCCAATATTCACATCCACAAGATTTTGAGTTCTGAATTTTCTCCCTCTCTTTCCCCTCCTCACACCCCATGATGGTGTACATTCTGATTACCCCTTCCCCCATATGCCCTCCCTTCTATCATCCCCTTCTTTTATTCTCTTCCCTTATATTTTCCTATAGAGCAAGATATACCCCCTTGCCTGTATTTCTTATTTCCCAGTTGCATGTAAAAACAATTTATAACATTTGTTCTTAAAACTTTGAGGTCCACATTCTATCCCTTCCTCCCTCCCCACCAACCCTCATTGAGAAGGCAAGCAATTTGACATAGGTTATACACGTGTAGTCATGTAAAACTCTTCCATAATAGTCATGTGAAAGAAAAACTCTTTCCCTCCATCTTATCCTCACCCCCATTTATTCACTCCTTTGACCTTGTCCCACCTAAATTATGCTTACTCCTGATTATCCTCTCCTCCCATTTGCCCTCCCTTCTATCATCCTTCCCCTCACTTCTCTCCTTCCCCCATACTTTCCAGTAAGGTTAGATAGATTCTCATACCCAATTGAATGTGTATATTATTCCTTCCTTAAAATGAATGTGATGAGAATAAGATTCAATCATTCCCTCTTATCTCCCCTCTCTTCCCCTCCATTGTAAAGGTTTTTTCTTGCCTCTTATTTTTTTTTTTGCTTTTTGAGGGCAATTGGGGTTAAGTGGTTAATTGGGGGGGGTTAATTGGGGTTAAGCCCAAGCTCACACAGCTAGTAAGTGTTAAGTGTCTGAGGCCGGATTTGAACTCTGGCCCTCCTGACTCCAGGGGTGGGGCTCTGTTCACTGCACCACCTAGCCTCCCCTTTTCTTGCCTCTTTAATGTGAGATAATTTACCCCCATTCTACCTCTCCCTTTCTCCTTCTCTTAGTACATTCCTTTCTCACCACCCCTTAATTTTACTTTTTAGAAATCATCCCTTTATATTCCACTCATCCTGTTCTCTCTGTCTCTCTCTGTCTCTGTCTATCTCTCTCTGTCTCTCTCTGTCTCTATCTCTGTCACTCTCTGTCTCTCTCTCTCTATATGCATATATATCCACATATATGTATATACACACATACCTACACACATGTATGTATGTGTGTGCATTTATATACTTCACCTACCCTAATACAGAGAAAAGTCTCATAAGTTACAAATATCATCTTTCCATGTAGGAATGTAAACAATTCAACTTTAATAAGCCCTTATGATTTCTCTTTCTTATTTATGTTTTCATGTTTCTCTTGATTATTGTATTTGATTTTTAAAATTTTTTTTCTTTTTGGAGGGCAGTTGGGGTTAAGTGACTTGCCCAAGGTCACACGGCTAGTTTTTGTGTTAAGTGTCTGAGGCTGGATTGGAACTCAGGTCCTCCTGACTCCAGGGCCAGGGCTCTATTCACTGTGCCACCTAGCCGCCCCTGATTATTATATTTGAAAGCCAAATTTCTATTCAGCTTTGGTCTTCTCATCAAGAATGTTTGAAAAACCTCTATTTTGTTGAATGTTCAATTCCCCCCTAAAGTATTATACTCAGTTTTGCTGGGTAAGTGATTCTTGGTTTTAATCCTAACTCCTTTGACCTCTGGACTATCACATTCCAAGTCTTCCAATCCCTTAATGTAGAAGTTGCTAGATCTTGTGTATCAGGTATTGGACTCACTGAAAGAGACTGACCAGGAAGTCTGTAGACAATAGCTACTAGGATTTTGATGGGGTGGTGGAGGATGAAAAGCATGAACCTCAAGGGGAGAAAAGTGAATAATGGAGTGATGGAGGTAGGGAGAGAATCTGGAAGTATCAATGGGGAGCAAGTTGACCCTTCCAACTCACTTGCCTTAACCTGTGAGTCACAGAAATGAGGGTACCTTTGATCCAAGGATACCATGACTAGCTGTAAAGACCTTGTCTTTAGGAGATCAAAGGAAGAGGAACAGTCCTATGTGCACACATTTTTTTGCAGTTCCTTTTGTAGTAGCACAAAAACTAGACCTAAAGAAGTACCGTAGGGGAATTTATAAACTATGAGATATGAATGTAATGAATATTATTGTGATGATGGGATAGTTTCAGAGATACTTGGGAAGATGTAGGAAGTTAGCAGAATCAAGAGAACAACTGTACCATAACATAAAGAAAAACCATCTTAAAAGATCTGAGGACTCTGATCAGTGCAATGATCAAGTGTGATTCTAGGAATGGAAGATTATGCCCTATAGGCATTATTGAAGGATGTCCATGTGTTTGTTCATGCTATATAGCTTTGAAGTAAATATTCATTTGTAAAAGCTCATCTGATTATTAATTTGAATTGGGATTCAAGGGACCCTTAAAATTTGGGGAATATAGGGGCGGAGCCAAGATGGCGGCGTAGAAACAGCAAAGCACCGCAGCTCCCACACAAATACGCTAAAAAACTCATAAAATGGGACGCTAAACAGATTTTCAAGCTCCAAAACTCT
>JAQQSW010002947.1:0-14814 GCA_028646575.1 Pseudocheirus occidentalis
GTGTATATGTGTGAATAAAACTTCTGAAAACGAAGGGGAAAGACAAAGAGGTCAGGAATCTTTAATTAAATGCAAGAAAGTCAAGAAACTGGAGTTGTGAGTCTCAGCCTGACATGTAGAAAAACAGATCTTCCCTGAGGAGATCTTTTAGTCAAGATTCTGAGACATTGCAACTCAGAAAACATGGGTCTCTACGGAAGAACAAAGGGGTCCCGAACTTTCCAGAGCATTGTCTAAGGGAGCAGCTGCAAATGTCTAAAAGAGATGAAAAGGTATATACCAACAAATGCTCCTAAATGAAAATGCAATTTGGAAACACTGAGTAACTAGTGGAAGTTTTGAGTTTTATTTCAAAATTGAAATTCAACATAGAGATAAACAGTTGGCTTTGAACCAAAATCACAATTCCTAGTTCCTAGTATGCCATGTCTAGAGGAAGGTATATTTATGGGGGAGCAAGGTGGCAGCTGGTAAATCTTCATGTGTGGAATCCCCCCAGCTTTCTTTACATTTCATGGTACCAATACTATAAAGGAGCATCTGACTTTGAAATATGGATTAGCCTGAAAGACTTTTTCATTTTATTTATTTCCCCTTCATGGGGTTGGGTTGTTTGGGACAGGAAGAAATATGCATAGGCAGGGAAGAAAGAGTGAGATGCTTGTGCATTAAGAAACTTGGGTAATCTGCAATGCACATGAAACTGTGATGTCATTTGCACTCTAAGGACTCTGGAGAAGGGAATGAAATCTTGTGTGCTGGGGCAGAAGAATCCAGTGCTCTCCACCTCTTGGGGAAGATGTTTGTGATAAGGGAGGAGCTTCTAGTTGAAAATTGCTTTATAGGATCATTTCACAAATGGTCTGAGTGTGATTATGTGAACACAATAACAAGTAGGAGATAGCTTCTCTTATGAGTGAGAAATTATCCTAAATTTACCATTCAGGTGCTAAATAAGTAACTATCCCATTATATGAATATATTAACAATATATGTTGATATGATATTGAAATATAATAGCAAATAAAATATGACACATAATTGACATGTCTATCTATGTACATGTGTGTATATGTATAGATTTATGTGAAGAATAATACATGTGTTTATATATGGGCACACATATACGTATTTTACCTTTATACAGTACATACCAATGTATAGTATGTGTAATGCATACATATACATATATATAGCTTCACATATTATATATCTATGTATATGTATTACATATTATATATACCTACAGCTTTGCACAGATCCATATCCATATATTTAGACTGGGTTTGTGATTTTTATTGACATAGAGAACTCTCCTATAAAGCAACTTTAAACCTTCCACAATGTAGATGCAAACTGATACCTTTGGTTACTTAAAAGCTTTTATAACTTAGGGGCTCTAGACTCAGATAAATGACTTGTCCAGTGTCACATGGCCACTATGTGTTAAAGACAGCATATGAATCCAGGTCTTTCCACTTCTGAGGTCAGATTCTGGCTTGTCCACACGCAGCATCTTGATCACTGTCAAAAATAATGACTTTGAGCATTTAGGGGTCACACACAAGGTGTGTGTCTGGAATCCATTTCAGAAGAGATGTATGAGCTCTGGTACCTTTGCTTTTATTTATACACATATGCATATACACATATAAATACATATGTCACTAACTTTACATATACATGATATACATATATTAATAAATTCCTTGGCCCTGTCAAATGGAAGGAAGGAAACAAAATTTAATTAACACCTACTATGTACCAAGCATTGTATTAAGCACTTTACATACACTATCCCATCTGATTTTCACAACAAACCAGGGAGGTAGGTACTATTATTCTCCTCATTTCATAATTGAAAGAAGTGAGGAAGATAGAGATTGTGATTTGCTCAAGGTTGCACAGCTAATAAGTATGTAAGGTCAAATTCCAACTCCAATCTTCTTGATCTCAGACCTAGCACTATACTGTACCACCAGTTGCCTGTGGTCTAATGGTTTAATGTAAGAATAGGTATAGTTTTATCAATAAAAATATTATTTATGTGTACACACATACACACACAAGGATCAGAACTCATATAGTCTCTTTTGGAATAGTCCTCCAAACTCTTCTTTCTCTCTTCCCCCCCCCCAAATGACTTCAGTCAGCATTCTGACATTAAGCACAATATTTCTATGGTCAGGTTTGGGTTCATCAATTGAATTCAAGGTGTTTGAATCCCAAAGGCAAGGCAGAAGGCAGGGAGGGAAGGAATAACTTCAATAAAAAGCCAGAGACATGGGTATGTATTATATCAAAGAACACACTATGAAGAAGAGAAGGAAGAGATTATGAAATAATTATGTCATACAAGTCTATGTTTGAGACAGCTCCCCTCCATGGCAGCAGTATTCTAGTCACACACCTCTTCTTTGCTCAGGTGCATCAGAATTGCTGTGGGCCTGGACACCATCCACCATAGTTGTCACTGAATTCGCTTTGGCTCTTTCCAAAGACCAAATCCATCATCAAAGTTTGAAGATGAGCCACTATGGAGATGATTTAAAGGGACCTATTTTGAAAGTGGTTCCAAAGGAAGAGCTCCCTAAAATGTATTGAGTGACAGCAATGCTTCAACCCATTCTCTATAACCTTTGTCCAAGGGGGTAACACTTCTGGAAATGTGACCCAGAAGCTTCCACTCTTGATTTGTAACTCTATACCCATCCTCACCACAACCTCCTGCCCCACAAATGCCTCCTCATCAACCAGTTATTGAAAATGTAGGAAAGTTCTTTACACCAAAGTCCTTGATGCTTTCAAATCACTCAACCTCAGAAACAATTTTGGTTCCATCAGTGGAAATAACGCTAAAGAAGATGGAATGCCATCTGCTTTGCTATTTCACCCTGAGTTCTGCTAGGACTTTCCATTTGACTTATAGGAGAAACCTTCTATATCCTTTCCCCCATTAGAATGTGAATTCCTTGAGAGTAGTAAATAGTGTTTTTACTATTTGTACCACTGATGCTTAACATAATACTTTGGACATAGCAAGTGCTTTATAAATGCTTTTTTATTCATTCTGCTTTGAAGGATATGATTCATTTGGATATGTGAAGTCTAATCTTTTCACAATCTAATTAAATGTTAAGTGTCTGAGGCCAGATTTGAACTCAGGTTCTCCTGACTCCAGGACCACTGCTCTATTTACTTATCCACTTAGTTATCCCAACCAAATCCTATTGAATACTAATTATCAAGGTTAGAAAAATACATAAAATATGAAATGTATTAAAGGGAGGCAAAAAATAGGACAGTTGTGTTGGTATATGTCTTGCTTATTCTTAAGCTTACATCATTTCCTTCAAATGAAGAAAATTGCATTGTTAGCATGTGCTCACTGTTAGTGGTTGTTTCCATCCACTTAGAGTTCAGTTCTTGCTTAAACAGAAAAAAAATAAGAACAAAACCCTCTAATGTTAGTAAGTTGTATACAAATCAGTTCGGGGCTCTCCTGTATTGTTTTATTATCTTTTTGTCTCCCAATGCCATGATATTCTTGACAATGACAGATATTGTTAGAGTTAGAGTGTGCTACAATTTTAAAAAATGGATTCTTTTTAAGTTTGGCTAAAATGTACATAATTAAATGAAATACAAATTAAATTTCCATGGATCATATGATGCTAATTCACTGTCTCTTAATCTTTTTGTGTATGTATATCATGGACTCCTTCAGGAGTCTGGAAAAACCTATGAATTCCTTCTCTGGATGTGTTTAAGGGCATAAAACACACATGAAAACAAAGAAGAAAAATTACATGGAAATTTAGACATAAAATACTTCAAATGCTATAGAGCCCGAGTTAAGAATTCTTGCTCTGCTAACACAAGTTTTACTGCTTTTAAAAAAAAATTCAACTTTCATCTTCTTCCTAATTTACAAGGAATATTCAGAATAATAATCAGGAAACTTACACGCTTTGGGGCAGGGTTCTATGAGGAACCAGGTATGGATGGACCAGAGAAGACTGGATCCAGTAACACAATACCAGGTTTAAGTCCTAGCTCTTCCACAGATAAACTAAATTATCTTGGCCAAATCACTTCTCTTCCCTCATTCTCAGTTTCCTCAAGTGCAAAACGAGAGATTTGTATCATTATAAATTTTGTTTGGTCAGCTAGTACGTTGAGTGGATAAAACGCTCATCTTAACTTCAAACTTGGCATCTGGCACTTAGTAAATGTGTGACTATGAGCAAACCACTTAACCCTGTTGACCTCAGTTCCTTATCTATAAAATAAGCCAGAAAAGGAAATGGCAAAGGACTCCAGTATCTTCACCAAGAAAACCCAAATAGGGTCACAAAGAATTGGAATCAACTGAAAACAACTGAACAATAACAAAGTTTGTTTCAACAAAAGAGAGAAGTATAAAGAAATACATTAGCAAAAAAAAATACACTCTGAAAATAAAGCAACAGAAAAAGAGTAACAGACTGGCAACACAGCCAACTATACAATTCTGTAATTTACCATTCTTTCAAATAAAGATAACTTCATTTAGGTAGAGACAAATCTAGCCCCCCCCCCCACCTCTGAGGTTCTACTCCCTCTTCAAACCTTACTCACAAGTTAGAGCCCCCTAAGGAGTAGCTATTTTATGTTAAAGGTACTCTATATGTCTACATGCCAATTGACACAATTAGCACAAAAAAGGCATTTACTGAACTTGCATAGTATAAATAATAGTACCAAAAATAATTGCCATATAAACTTGGGGTGTAGCTTTCCACTTTTCCAGTAGGAAAAGTGGACATTAGTGTACTAGAGTACACTAATACAAGCGCAAATGCATGGGGATGATAAGTGACTAAGGCAATACAGGGCTGTGGTGTCTTTTCTCCCCTCATATACACCATGAAGTTGGGAATCATACTATCCTACTTAGATCTACCATCTCTGTGGGGCATTTCACTCAGCTGACCTCCCTAAGACTTCTCTACTCAGTTTCATTTTCAACAGCTGGGGCTATGTCTCTCTTGATTCTGCACCTAGGCCCTCCTGGTCTGCTTTCTGTTAGATACAGTATTTGCATATATTTCATATGGTGGGGTTTAATGGAAAATTTCAAGGTTGTGTTACAATCAGAGATCAGATGATATTGCCAGGTGACTCTGAGTGTAGAAGCAGGGGACATGGTAAGACCTACTGGTCCTCCACTGGGAGGAATAGATTCTTTGATCCCCATCTAATCCAACCCCTGTGAACAATCAAGCAGTCTGGGCAAAAAGGCGGAAGATGAGGGAAGAAGTTCATTCCCCTGCTCTGCCTCCTCCCACCCCAGTGTTAGAGTCTTTTCACTGCTCTGCCATTCTAGATGAGCTTGTGGCAAAAGAAAGAAACACACTTTAATATTGTCATGGCATTGTGTGAATGAGGGAGGGATACTAATTCATTTAAGGAAGACTGAATCAATCCAAACATTTTAGATGGCAATAAAAATTATACCACAAAAGCAACAAAGTTGTGCATGTTAATTCATGCAAAACTCTTATTACTTGTTTTATACTCTAAGTCTAAAGGAAGTTATTGGAAGGAAGAAAACACATATCCAAACAAAAATATTCATTTGTAAAGCCAAGCAACAGTAGATTCCCAAAAGAATGCTACTGTGAACAGCTTTTAAGATTCAAATTACACAGTAGTAGTGAACACTCTGTTTATTCCATTACAAATCAAGATTCAGTACAATATTCACAGTATAATATTCTCAATATTATATCTTATTACAGAAAGTCACAATATTTAGAAAAAGGAACAAAAGAAGAATCACCTGGTTTCCCTAAGGGGGAAACCAGCTTAACACTTAAAGAACAAAAGAAGAATCACCTGGTTTCCCTAAGGGAGAAACCAGCTTAACACTTAAAGATTCAATCAACAATTCATAATATACTGATCTCCCACTCATGGGGCAACCATTAACTTTAGTCTCCAATTAAGTCCTTAGTAAACCACACAAATTTTTCACCCCTTGATTTCCAACAAACCTCAGTTTAGTCCAAGGGGAGGCCTTTTCTTCATTTTGACTCTGGGTGGTCTCTCTGATTCCCTGGATCCTCTTCCCTGGTCCCAGCTCCCTCCTAAATCTGCCAAACAATCACCTGGGTTCAGGAGCTGCCAGCTGCCAGGCTCTCATCCAGTCTTCAGGGCAATCCCTGGCATACATTGAAGTTCAGAGGGTTCAGCACACCTCAAACCCTTCACCACTTCTCTTGCCTGGAACTCAAGGATCAGGCCACAAAAAAAGTCCCATTCCCATGCTGTTCATGTTTCAGTCAGCTTCCAGATATTGGGAGAGGAACTCTCTCTCTCTCTCCCCCTCTCTTTCTCAGCTGACTTCAGTCTCCATGAATCTTCCTTCACTGAGGAGCCAAATCCAATTCTCTCTCTCTCTTTCTCTAAAATTCTTCTTTATATACAGCACTGGCCTCCTGTCTCAGTCAATAGCCTTCTTCCAAGTCAACAGGGGAGTTCATACCTTCTATACTTAGCCCTAAGTTACTAGGTTCTACTTAGCCCTAAGTATCTGATAAACTGATTACTATTACATCATTGTATGGGTATTTGTAATGGCAAAAAGTTGAAAATAAACTAGGTGCCAATTAATAGGAGAACAACTATGGTATATGGATGTTATGGAAAATTGTTTGACTGTGAGAACTGGTGAGTATGATGAAATCTCTCACTTCTGAAAATAATGGAGGATTATAATTTTTATCAACTCTTTTTAGGGCTAAGTATGGTCATTGTTATATGTCATTCATTTTTTTCTTTCCATATATGTTAGTGTGATTATTTATATTGTTTTCCTGACTCTGTTTACTTCTCTTCCCATTTTGCTATGACTTCTTTATTATAATTTTAAATAAGGTAAATACATATACTCTGTTGGAACCATATGCTAGTCACAGCTCATCTCATTAAACCATTTATAAATATAACATTATTGCACCAATTATATTGTTTATGCCTCAGGACAATATTATCCCATTTCCTTCCCCGCTTCCCCCAAGGGTCATTGTGGTACTATTATTCTTTGACGTTTTAGGAAGTTAGTTTTAGATTTAAAAAAATTAATCATAATCACTTTGAGCCCCCAGTTTAGGACATTAATGATATTCAGGTAGCAGTTGAAATCCTGCCTAACTGTATATTAAATATAATATATTAAATTGAGATAAGATTTAGTTTACTAGAAATGTCTGGATAACAATATAGCAGATTATATTTTATTACCAATGGATAAACAGGCATTTGGAGGTGAAGCTGGATAAAAGGTTCAATCTCTTTTTGGGACTTCCCTGAGCCTGAGTCTTCAGTTCTGAAATGCCTTCAGAGCTCTTCACACTCTTTAATATCATCCTTATTTGTCATAGCTCAGTCTTACCTTTACTCCTTATAGTTATTCTGAAATGTTTCATTTGCTCCAACCAATCCTTTTCAATACTCTCAGAATCTCTCTTTTTGGTTTTGATAAAGCTCCTTGCTTTTATTAAACTCCCTTAGAACATAACTAACTCTATCAGAAAATGGCTTTAACTGATTAAGAGACAGTCCAGAAGTTCTGATTAATTCCTGTAAGAAATGCTTTTATCTAAAAGTGCTAATTACTTTTGAGTAGTTTTAAGCTAATCAATGTGTTGCTACCTTCACATAAATATGATGTCAAATTATATTTCTTTTATTTACCTTGCTTCTTATTCATAATTAGTTCATAATCACCTGACACCATGAGCTTTATTGCAGACCTTTTTATTGGATTTTGTCTTCTGTGAACTAAAGTGTACACATTCTCTATGGCATTTAGTTTGTCATCTGTGTGTGTGTTTATGTGTGTACATCTCTCTCTCTTTATCTCTCTTTTTCTCTCTTTCCCTCTCCAACTTCTCCCTCTTCCCCTTCTCCTTCTCTCCCCTAACATACCGCATATGTTTTAATGCCTTATGAATACTGTTGCAAGACACCTTGTAAATACATTCTTATCAGCTTTTCTTGGATATATAGTGTACTGCATAAATGGCCTGTAGTTTATCAACATTATATTATAGCTCAGAAATCCATTCTATAAAATGAGAAGTTATAATGGAAAGGGAGAAAATTGAGAACTTTGGACATTGTCCAGGGAGAACAAGCATGAGCAGCAATGGGAGTAATATATACTTCAGGTTTTGTATGGATAGGGCTCAACCCACAGAATCACAGGATAACAGAATTTGAGAGTTGAAAAGAATCTAAAATCCCTCTGGCCCAATTCATAAAATGTATGCAACAAGCAGCCATCCAGCTTCTGATTGAAGACCTCCAAGGAGGGCATTTGTGTCTCCAGGAAGCCCAACTGACTTTTTGGATAGCTCTAATTGTTAGGAAATTTTTTTTCCTGGCATCAAACCAATAATTCATCTACTTTCAGCTTCTACCTATTGCTCTTGTTTCTGCCCAATGGAACAAATTCAATTTTCCTTCCAGATGTTTGCCCTTCATATACTTGAAGACAGATATTATGCTTACCAAGTCATCTCTTCTCCAAGGAAAATATGCCCAGTTCCTTTCACCAATATTGATATACCAGTGACTTCAGGGTCTTCGCCATTCTAATTGCCCTCTTTTGAAAACTTTTCAGCTTACTAATGTTCCTCACCCTAAAATGAACATAATACATCAGATGAGGTCTGGTGAGGGCAGAGTACAGAGGGATTATCACCTACTGTTTCCTGCAAGTGATATCTCTATTCATGTGACTCAAGACTGTATTAACTTTCTCTGATGTCCTATTATACTACAGACTCATTTTGAGCTCGTAAACTAAAAATCCTGGATCTTTTTCAGAACAACTGCTTTCTAACTATACCTCTCCCATTTTCTTCATTCAAAGTTATATAAAAAAGATTTAAGTGAGAGAAGGAAAGATCTTTCTAATTTTGCCCCTTCATAAGCTAATGATAGAATGTACTTTTAGGAATTTGAAGATGAGGGGATTTAATCTAGGCTAGACTAGATTCTTAGACAAGGAGAAGGGAGTAGGTGTATTTGATTAGGGAGACTGTGATAGAGAGCTGAATCAGAGAGGACTAATATTGGCAGGAGTGATGGTGTTTGCATCTGTTTGGAAGAAAATACTGCCTGACAGAAAGTAGGAGCTGGATACATTCTTGAATTCAAGGCAAAGAGAGCCATTACTGTTCAGTGGCTCAAAGCTTCAGAAGTTTGAAGAATATAAGAAGTTTGGCGCCTCTGTGTGAATTTGTTGGTGTTGTTAAGTCATTTCAGTTGTGTCTAACTGTTTGTGACCCCATTTGGGGTTTTCTTGGGCATGATACTAGAGTGGTTTTCCATTTCTTTCTCTAGCTCATTTTCTAGATGAGGAAACTGAGGTAAACAGGGTTAAGTGATTTGCCCAGGATCACACAGTTAGTAAGTGTTTGAGACCAAATTTGAACTCAGAGAGATGAATCTTCATGACTCCATGTCTGGCACTCTATTCACTGTACCAACCAGAACCTTCCCCGCTTATCTAAACTTAATTGAATTAATCTTCAGTTTACCAATGTTCCTATTAAATTGTGGCACCTCAAACTGAACACAATATTTCTGATGAGTACAAAGGGACTCTCATCTCCCTGTTCATCTTCAAGTAATGACCCCATTCAGCTGCCTATATGTTCCCATTGAGACGCTCAGAGCTTTTGATTTTCACATTGGTTCTTCTCTCAGTACTTCTGGGAGGAGAGTTCTCAGGGAAGTGACTCTGAGCAGAAGGCTGCAAGTAAAATCTTAATGGAATTACTCTTCTGGGAAAGCCTAGGCAATCTTCCTCCATTTGGTGTTAGGACTTGTTACCCATTCTGTGGTGAGTTTTCCAGCTTCTTTACAGGGCTCCCTGGTTTTTCTTTTTTGTTGTTCTCTGTTTCTGGAAAAGTCAACCATTTATGATTAGCTTGGCTATTTAACTTTGTGTGCTGTTGCTAGGAGGTAAGGGGTGGGGTCAGGAGTGTCATGAGGCTCAAATTAAATAATGGCTGGTAAGCTCTTTACAAAACTTATAAATGCTAGTTATCATCATCATCATCATCATCATTATCATCATCAGTAGCAGCAGAAGCAGCAGCAGCCACCACCTATCATCACTAATGATGATTAGGTTGCCATGCTGGTGATTACTTCATTCCTTGAGCTTTCTATTGCATTCCTCTTGAGTTCAAGCAGTGTTTATAGAGTAATACAAGAATGTGCTGGTAAATGTTTAATGCTGTTTGTCTTTTGTTTTCTAAGAGAACCAATGACATTACAACGTGATACCTTGAATTGCATGTGAATTGGAATAAAGTGGGGAAGAGTTGCACAGTCATCAGTCTCACTTTCTCTTCCAGAGCCATCAAAGTCCATTGACAAAACAAAAGTCAGGACGACTGTCTATGCCTGGGATGCCGTGGATGACTTTGGCATCTTCCATATCTGACCAAGCTGAAAGTGTTACATGCACCTGATTCAGCAGCCTTCGTGGTCATTAAAACAAATTGTTCTCATCTACTCATTCCAGGGGGTAAAGTCTTCATGTGCTTGGGATAGATATCCCCTAGCTCACTGATGGGTTTGAGGCCTATTGGTTACCTGCAACCTAGCTTAGGCCATCTGCCAAGATGGTTTACCAGGGTGCAAGTTGAGTGACAGGTGGACACCAAAGGTAGAAGAGCATTTCTGGAAAGGTGTTATCCCAGATGTGCTATTCTTCCTTGAATACCCCTAGACTCTGAAAAAAATGTATGCATAAAAACTTTCAAGAATATATTTAAGAACACATAAAATTATTCCATATTAGTAACATTTTTTAAAAGTCTAGACAGCCTGCAAAAAATAAATGAAGTCCTGATTTGTAGTGATGGCCAATTTTTGAGGTATAACTGGTTGCAATGAAAATTTAACAGTTAGTTCTCATAAGTTCGTTAAAACTGGCTTCAATACACACCTAGATGGAGGAAACAAAAGAAGTTTTTGAAGAGGTCAAATTACCAGAAAGCAAGGTCACAAATTAATTGTAGGCAATTTCCAGAGTTATTATATCATTCTTATATTTCTAATGTCCCACTCACATCTGTAACTAGAAGGAATAATCTTAGGAAAATCTGTCACAGTGGGTAGCAACATTATGATAGGAAGGCAATAATAGTATATCCTGTGGCTGACGACCCATTTTCTGGGATTTCAAGAACCAGGGTCAGTCTTGTGGATTTCACCAAAATCATGGTCTTTAACCCATACCAAAAGACCTAGGACTTCCCCAGAGAGTCCCAAAATGCAGACTGTTTCCACAGATGGAAGAAATAGCCTTCAACTCTCACGAAAGCATTCAAGTTAACAATATTTATTAGATATAGGATAGACTACATGCAGTAAAGAATAGACAGCAATAAGCACAGAGAACTCAAAAGAGACAACAAATAATTAAGACAATGTTCCTTTCTTCTTTGCAATCCCACATTCCCCTCAGGAACTTAAAATCCTTCAGATTCAAAATGATACCCTGTGACTGAGATGGTACAAAAAGAGGAATTCCTGCATTTAAGACTGATAGAAGGATGAACACCTCCTTCACTGAGCTGTTCCCTCCCCCAGGGATAGATAGAGTCTTCTAGATTTATTGTTAAATTATAAAGAGTTAAAAATGCTACTGGAAAGAAATTTTGCACTTGGGGTTGCAAGACAGTCAGTGTCTAACTTTCCATTAAACATCTACTATCTCCCATGCTCCTCTAGGGACCTATAAAGACCCCAGACCTCAAGTTCTACCCTAATGTTTACAGGAAAATCTCATTCCCATCAGAATTCCTCAATTCAATAAACTCACAATAGTAGGAAGGCAATATATAGCCTGGTTCTACTCACTTCTAACTCTGTTCTTTACTGCCACAGCTATTCCTCTTCTATCTATAAAGCTGGCTCCGGGAGCCTCTTAAGACTTTACCACTGCCCATACCTTCCTTTATCCTTTGTGCCATCTGATTCCTTCTCTCCTGGGGTCCCAAAGTTGCTTGATGTGAAATCTTGAGGCCTTTTAAAATATGGGACCCTGAGTTGTTTTCTCTGGTGCTCTCTAGCTGCCATCTCTGAGGCCCACAGGAGTTTGCTAGGAGATTTTGTGTATTCATAAACTTCATTCCAACTCTGCTCACTAGTTCAATTTGGTTCCCTCACCTGGTCTCCTGGCAGACTTGCTTGTCTGCTGCTTTTCATTACTTTCCAAAATGTCTATTGCTACTCAGACTCAATCCACGGATCCTCATCTTGAACCCTAGGACTTTTGCTTTTTTACTTTCACTATTTTCTACATTTTTCCAATCTCTGAATATAGAATTCCTTTAAAGGAAAGAATGGGGTGTAACCCTGATGCTATAGTACTTCTAATTTGGCCGCATAGAAATGTAATAACAACAATTTAGCTCACATCTAGATAGTGCTATATGATTTTTACAAAATGATTTCCTTGCAATAGGTAAGTAATGAAAGGTATGCTGTAAAAATATTGCTGTCTTCATCTTGCATATGAGTAAACTGAGACTCAGAGAGGTCCTCAGAGTTACATGGCTAAGTCTCCAAGGTAGCACTCAAACAGAGGTCTTCTGGGGTCCAGTCCAGTGAGCACTTCAGAACATTTCAGAGAGCTCTCATATGGGTATAGTCATCTCAATAGAATAATTTGAAGAGACGAATCAGTGATTATGTGTTAAATTATACATTACATTAGGATGGTTTGATTTCCCTTCAGGGAGAAGGAAAGTGCTATCTTGGGACTAATTACTATTGTTCTGTTCCTCCAAACATAGCTTCTCAGGTATTCTATTTTGGGGATTGGACTCTAGAGCTGCTTGAAGTGACATGTATGCCACTGTTCTGCTTTATGAAAAAAGGGAACAATTCCAACCCAAATTTAAAAATTGATTGTTGATTCTAGCTCTTCAATAGGCAGCTACGAGTTCCAGTAGATAGACTTGAACTTAGAAAGACTTGTGTTCAAATTCAGCCTTTTGTTTTCTATGTGACAGTGGGTAAATCACTTAATCTATTTGCCTCAGTTTCCTGAATTGTAAAATGCAGATTATAATAGCAACTACCTCACAGGGTAAATAACATATGAGACGATATTTGTAAAGTGCTTAGCATGGTGCCTCGCATACAGCAAGCACATAATAAATACTTGTTTCCTAACCTGGAGAGACTTATATAAACTGATGCTGAGTAAGAGGAGCAGAACCAGGAGAACATTGTACACAATTACACATTAGAATAGACATATCAGGGGGGTGGAGCCAAGATGGCGGAATAGAAGCAGCGAAGTTCTGCAGCTCCCACATAACCACCCTAAACAGCCATAAAATATGACCCCAGACAAAGTCTAGGACTCTCAGACTCACAAAAGTACAGAAAACACATCTCTTGCTAAAGGCAGCTCGGCAGCAGGGGCTCATCACGGCAGGCCAGGAACCGTGGCTGGCGCATCCTGAAGCTGAGACCGCGACAAGGCCCGGGGCTGTGGGAAAGAGCCAAGCTGAGCCAAGCCAAGGTGTGCCACAGCCAGTCTTCAGGAGAGAAGATCCACAGCCTCCAGCAACTCCACATCTACCAAGGCGTGAAAAACATGGATTGGAGAGGGGCAGCTCGGCAGGAGGGGCTCATCCAGCAGGCCAGCAGGCCCGGAGCTGAGACCAGCCCAGCCCAAAACCGAAACACTGGCAGGCCACGCCCTAGGGCAGTCAGGAGGAGGCGAGCCTCCCAAGCCGCAGCTTGAGTCTACTTCAGAGAAGATCTACTGCACATGAGGGGATCTTCACATCCAGCAAACCAGGATCAGAGACGGTCACTGAAAGTGAAACTTTGAATCTTAATTTGGAGGAGTAAAAGCAGTTCGACCAATCTGCCCCCAGGGCAAGGAAGCAGTGGTGGAAGGGCAGGAACTGCTGCAACCAGCAGCAGCCCCTAACGGGCTGCTTCATATCCCCTGGCCTGTGGACTCTGCACGGGGGCTGAATCGATTGATCAGGGCCAAGAGCTCTTGCATTGAGCAGCCTGGATTTGGATTGTGGTCTTGGGTGGTGGTCTTGGGGTGCGCTTTCAGCAAGCCAAAGCTGAGGGGACTTGCAACACCCCGCTAATAGCTCTGGCAGCTGGGAAAACCCCAGCTATTGGCAACACAGCTTTCCCCCCCACGGGAAGCAGAGTTTTACAAAGCTAAAAAAACCAACCAATTAATTGACTGGCCAACATGAGGAAAAGGAAGCAAAATAAGAAGAGCAATAAAACTCTAGAATCCTTTTTTATGGACAAAAGGGTCAAAGCATGGAACACGAGGAAGACAATACAGTCAGAAATCCCACACCAAATGCTTCAAAGACACTTGAAGAATTCCTAGCAGCTACAGATCAGCTGAAAAAAGACTTTGAAAAACAAATAAGAGAAGTGGAGGAAAAATTGGGAAGAGAAATGAGAATGATGCGAGAAAATCATGACAAGAGAGTCAACAACCTGACTGAAGACAACAACATTTTAAAAAATAGATTAACTCAAATGGCAAAAGAGCCCAGAAAGCCAATGAGGAGAAGAATGCCTTAAAAAGTCAAATTTCCCAGATGGAAAAAGAATCTCAAAAGCATTCTGAAGAGAATAATTCCTTCAGAATTAGAGTGGATCAAGTAGAAGCTAATGACTTTATGAGAAACCAAGATACTATTAAACAGTAGCAAAGAAATGAAAAAATAGAAAGCAGTGTGAAAT
>JAQQSW010002948.1:0-14814 GCA_028646575.1 Pseudocheirus occidentalis
TATATTCACTGTACAGATGCAGAAAGTGAACAACCTCCCTAAGGTTACAAGTAGGGGTCAGAGCCATGATTTGGCTCCAAGCCACCTCTCAATATCTGTCCCACCCACCTTGCAGGGTTGTTTCAGGGAACATACACTTGGAAATGTGAGTTTTTATTAATGTTTTGTTCATGGTTTCATTGATGTAGAGAAGGCCCATGCCTTCCTGACTCTGAGGGCAGCCCTCTCTTATCTTCTCTAAGACATGGACTCTTTTGAGCTACTACAGTCACTGAGCTATGATTACAGATTGGAATAGATTGTTCTTACAGATGAGATGGTGCCTTTAAAACACAAAGACGCCCTTTTTACTCAAAGATCTATGGCACACGCGTTGTTTGGCAAGCATGGTTCTTCCCTTTTCCAAACAACTGACTTCTCATTCTTGTAGATGTGGCCAGGTGACATCCCCATCCAAGAAGATTTCCCAAAACTCCATCTCTCTCCCTGGCTAGGAATGCTGAGTTGGCATTCTTGGACACACAGTTTTCTCTATAGTTTCATCAAAATATTACACACTAGAGGGAATACTTCCACAAAAGCTGATTCAGCATATGAACAAGATGGGCCATGAGAAATTTATAGTAGGAAGAGAAAGGAAAGCAAGGGAAGGAGATAGGAGAGGAGGGGAGAGCAGAATGCTAATGCAAGTTAGACTATGCAGGTTGGGGATCCTGAGATCAATTAATTTCATTTTGCTAGAAATGAATATTGGGCTATTCCCACAATACACCTTATATCCTAATATCCTGCACTTGGATGATACTTTTAACTTTTCAAAGCACTTTCATCCCTATCATTTTATTTAATCTTGATAAAAAGACAGGTATAAATTAATTTGAAAAATAAGCTATTTGAGGTATAGAGGGTAAGTGACTTGTCTGAGGTCACACCACAAGCTAAATGTTAAGAGCATTAAACTAGGAGTCAAACAATCTGCTACAATAACAACAACAAAATAAAACAGAAAAACAAAAGAGGGTCATTGAGGCATCTTTTAAAAATGCATAGAAAAGAGCAGAATAATGAGTCCAGAAGGAATTACAGACAAGTAAAATGACTCTGAAAACCACATGCTGAATCTATTATAAATAAAGCCTGCAATATTCAAATATTATACATGTAATTTACACAAATAGATCATTTATGTTAAGAGAAAAGGCAGCTGTACATAAAGAGAGCAACAGTTTTATTCTCTTCTGTATCTAGAACTCTCCATGATATTTGGTGTTTAAATTCAGAATAAAAAAAGACTGAGATCTACAACTAACTGCGTGACTTTGAGCAAACCATTCCTCCTTCCTGGGTCTAAATTTCTTAGGGAATCAACCTTGACAATCTTTAACTCTCTTTAAGTTTCAATAATATCACATTCTGGGAACCAGCATCTCCTGTCTCCTGTCTCCTAACCCCATACTCCTTCTAGAATCATTTCCAAATTAAATTCTAGATTTAGTATAAAGGTTTTTCTAAAAGTGGGACACAACACTACACACACACACACACACACACACACACACACACATATGAAGCCTAATCTCTTACTCATTCAACAATAGCACCATCAAGATAGCTACAACAAATGCAATATTGTCAAACTTGTGAAACCTTCTCTGGAAAATGGAGATACTAGTTTATTTAGATGTCCCTAAGTTTATTCAGTTATGTGGCACAGAGACAGTGAATGGATCCCTTTCCAGAAGCATCCAGAGCAGTGGTTCTCAACCTTCCTAATGCTACTACCCTTTAATACTCTTTTGTGGGCGTATCTGCATGTGGGCAGACCCACCTGGAGACAGATAGAGGAATGGTGTCTCTGTTCCTAAGACCATCAGAAATATGTTTTCTGATGGTTTTAGGCGACCCTGTTTGAGACCCCGTTGGACCCCCAAAGGGGTCACGACCCACAGGTTGGGAACCGCTGATCTAGAGCTAGCCAGGGTGTCCTGCTGAGGTATAGGACAACCCTGCCTGCTTGGGAGCTGGCTAGATACAGTGGGCTATAAGAGTTCCCCTGCTCCCTTCCAAGTCAGAAGAGTCTACCCTTGGAGCAAGAATTTCCAAAGCTGAGGGGATTAATCAATCAAATGACACCCATTTATGCCAGGCATCAAGTTGTAAAGAAAAAGTGAAAAATAGTCATTGCCCTCAAGGATCTCATATTGGAAGGAAAGAGACAAGATAAACGAAATCAGTACATACACACTGCATGAAGAATAGGTGGAAGATAGTAGTGTTACAGAATAAGACACCTGCAGCAAAGGTAACTGGGAAAGGTCCTCCAGAGCATGATCTCACATGGCCCTTCCCCATTCTGGTCTCCTTCCCTTAGATGCTCTTCTATCTTCTGTGTCCTTTCTGCAGTGGCACCCACAATCCTCAATGATCTTTCCTCCACCTTGCATTCCATCAGTTTACCCCAAAATGTACTACATTATCAATACTTCTATTTCAAGATGTCTTTGATTATCTGTCTCACTCCCTCAAACAGAATGCTACATTCTGCAAGGATCAAAAAGCCTCTGCTTTCACTTGTGTCCCTGGCCTTTTCACAGCTGTGTGCTTCCCATGGATTCAAGGGTTTTCCACCTAATACCATTCTGTGCAAAGAGAAGGTGCCTAATAGGTGCTCACTGAATGCATTTGGGGGAGGAAGCCATGCTAGTTTCTGTACAGTACCAATCATAAATATCTGATGCATGCTAACTCTGTACAAAGTGCATGCCAGGTGCTATGGGGAAGACAAAGATTAGCGAGCTCTTGCTTTTTTGCCTCAGTTAGCTGAGGAAATGAGACATAAATAATGATAATAATAACTCTAATTTCTGTAGAGCTTTAAAGCTTAGTACTACAGTGGAAAGAACAAAGCACTCGGAATCACAGGACCTGGGTTCAAATTCTGGCTTTATCCTGAATACATGAGGCAAATTGCTTAACCACCCTGGGCCTTAATTTCCCTTTCTATAAAAAGAGGGCTCAAGTAGAAGACCTTCCAATTCTACAGTGAATATTTTATAACCTCCTTCCTTTCTCCAAACCCTGTGAGGGAGGTAGTAGAAGTACTAAAATCATTTGACAGTGGAGGCAAGTGAGGCTCACGTAGAATCAGTTTGTCTGAAGTCATACAGACAGAAAGTAGCAAATCTGACCTCAAATTCAGGTGCTCCGATGATTCCTCTACCCATTACGCTAAGTTCTCAAGTCACATACATAGTAACACAAGGAGGTATGTGATAACAGCCAAGTGACTATTAGTGTTCTACACGGTTAGAGGCAGAAGGATCGCTCCCAGATGGCTGAGTCACAGAAGGTTTCCTCCTGCCATAGGCCCATTTGAAGTGGGCCTAGAAGTATGGATGAGACTCTACTAGCAGAAACGATGGAAGTGGGCACTCCCAGAATGGGGAATAGCAAGAACAGGCTGTAACAGCCCCCTTCAAGGATATCCTGAAATGAAAGGCCCCCATCTCATCACCTTTAAAAATCAGGGACCTGGCCTAATGAGCTCTACGACTCCTTGCAGCTCTCAATGAAATGATCTAACCAGTTTTGAAACAGGCCAGCTGCTTTCGCAAGCTTGCATTCAAGAAGCACAGAGTCAAAGTGAACATAAATTAATTTGACCCTTAAAAATACATTTGTAATAAGGGTAACTAAAGACCATAAAATGAAGATAGCACAACAAAACAGAAATCAAATGAAGAAGCTGTCCCGAAGGTCTTTAAGGTGAGCAGGACCTTTTCCGCCTGGGGGGTTGTTAAATCATTCATTTCATTTCACAGTGCCTGGCTTTTTGATGCAGGCTAGAATGAGGCCTGTGCAGTGCCAGTGCATAATTAATATCATTCTGTAGTCTTCATCACACAAGTGACCTTGGAATATTGAGAAATAATATGTCTTCCCTGTATTTTCTCTTTCCTTGACTCCTTGAGTTGTAGAAGGTCCACAGAGGAAAGTAAGAGTGTCCTGCACTTGGCCTTTGTCATCCCTGCCCTGGCCACAATCCCAAATGCACTAGCCCTTCCTTTTTTCTTTCTTCTTTCCTCCCTCCCTCACTTCCTTTTCCTTCTGCTCCCTTCTCCCTCTATTTCTTTTATCTTTCCCTTCATTACTTCTATTTTCCCCCCAAACATTTTGCCCCCACTTCTTTATCCTCCTACTCCCCTTTTCCTTTGTTCCTCCTCCTTTCTCTCTCCCTTTCCTTACCTCCATATACATATCCTGTCCCCCAGCTCCTCCTTCCGCACTCTTCCTCCCTTCTGACTTTTCAAGAATTCCTGTCCTTTGTGGAGAACCACAGAATGAAAAAGCCCCATGTTAGTTACAGCTTCAATAGAGTCTTGGTTTAAGAACATCTCCCTTTCTCAAGTCTCTTTCCTTATCTCTCCCTTTTGTCAATAGCTGGCAATTCCATTATCACAGTGTGTTCTAGTTTCATTAGAGTTATTAATCATCAAGGATTTCCCCCTCAGGCACTCAGCAGTATATTTACAGACTCATAGAATTTAGGTGTGGAAGAACTTTGGGAATCTCTAAAGTTCTTCAATCTACCAATAGGGAAACAGAGGCACAGAGGTTTGTGTGGCTGGCCCAAAGTCACAAAGCTGTTGATTTGGTCCCAGCTATTCTGGAACACAATTTGGAATTCTTCAAGAAAAGTAGCTAAATAGATCATATCTTATGACCTAGTGATCCCTCTGCAGAATTGATATGCCTAAGAAGTATGGTGTAAAAAAAGACTGCATACAACATTATTCAAAGCCAATCTATCAATGCATATTTATTAAGTACCTGTTATTTCCAAGGTACTATGCAAGGCCCTGGGGACACAAAACACAAAATCACAATTACTTCCCTCAAGGAGCAAATGCTCTACTAAGAGGAACCTTGTCCACATATAAACAAATGCAATAGGTAAGTGACATGACTTCCCGGTCCAAATGACCCTACTGAGAGGTTTTGTTGAACTGATTTCAGAGACTCTACCTTGGTGAAGGGAAGGGGTTGTTGAACATTTGTTTGTTTGTTGTTGTTAGTCATTTTCAGTTATGTCTGACTCTTCATGACACTATTTAGTGTTTTCTTCATAAAGAATGGTTTGCCATTTCTTTGTCTAGGTCATTTTGCAGATAAGGAAACTGAGGCAAACAGGGTGAGGTGAATAGAGCTATGTAACACCATGTACAAGCAGATTCCCAAAATAATGTTATTGTGAACAGCTTTTAAGGTTCAGATTACACAGTAATAGTGAACACTCTGTTTATTACATTACAAATCAAGGCAAACATTCACAATACATCACAATATAATATTCACAACATATCAAGGTACAGTACAATATTCAGTCTTCCACTCATGGGGCAAATCAATAATCACTCAATCAATTCATAATACAATAATCAAACTTCCACTCATGGGGCAACCATATATCAACTCAATCAATCACTAAACACAATCATTGGAAAACCACACAAACCCTCCACCCCTTGGTGTCCAGCAATACTCATTTTCATCCAAGGGGAGGCCTTTTCTTCATCTTGACTCTGGGAGGTCTCTCTGATTCCCTGGATCCGCTTTCATGGTTCTAGCTCCCTCCTGAATCTGCCAAACAATCACCTGGATTCAGAAGCAGATAGCTGCCAGGTTCTCGTCCCGTCCTCAGAGGTAGACAGCTCCCAAGTCCTTGTCCAGTCCTCAGGGCAATCCCAGGCACACACTGAAGTTCACAGAGTCTAGCACATCTCAAACCCTTCACGACTTCTCTTGCCTGGAACTCAAGGATAGGGAGTGGAGCCAACATGGTGGAGCAGAAGCAGCAAGGTTTCGCAGCTCCCACATAGCCACCTGAAATACCCATAAAACATGATTCTAAACAAATTTTAGGGCTCCAAAACTCACAAAAATACAGAAAACACATCTCTAGCTGAAGGCAGCTCAGCAGGTGGGGCTCATTTCAGCAGGCTGGGAGCCTAAACCAGCCCAGCCTGAAACTGCAGCCTGACCCCAGGGTAGTCAGGAGGAGCCACAGCTGGAACTCAAGGATCAGCCAGGCCATGAGCAAGCAACGTCTTATCCTAGTTGTTTCTTCAGTCCTCCAGCAGTTCAGCTGGCCCTAGGACCCAGAAGGAATATTGGCCTTCTGGGTGGCCTTCACCAGATTCTGGTGTCAGGAAAACTCCATCTAAGGTCTCAGTCAGCTTCCAGATGCTGGGAGAGAATCTCTCTGTCTCTCTGTCTCTCTCTCTGTCTCTCTGTCTCTCTCTCTGTCTCTCTCTCTCTCTCTCTCTCTCCCCCTGTGTGTGTGTGCCTCTCTCTGTGTGTGTCTCTCTCTCTGTCTCTCTCTCAAGAAAACTCCAATTCACTTCCAGCAGTCCAGCTCCCAGATGCTGAGACACTCCTGCTTCCTCCACAGGAAAATTCCAATTCTGTCTCACTGTCTCTGAAATTCTTTATATACAGCACTGGCCTCCCATCTCAGCCAATCCCCTTCTTCCACCAACAGGGGAGATCACGCCTTCTCAACAGTGGACAGGGCTCACACCTTCCATACAGAGCTCACACCTTCCATACTTAGCCCTAAGTCTGCTAAACTGTTACAACTAGTAAGTGTCTGAGGCTAGATTTGAACTCAGGAAGAGGAATCTTCCTAACTCCAGGCCTGGCACTGTGACATCTAACTGCCCATATTTGTTGGGTTATGTCAAAAAAAGATGCATCAATCACATGCATTTCCAAGAAGCCCAAGCCATACAAATCATAAATGCCAGCACTAACTTCCCAAACCTGACCCTCTGCCTCTGAATCTGGGGCTTTCCATTTTCACTCTGTCTCCCCTCCACAAATGAAGGAACCCAGGAATCGACACAACGTGGAGGTCTCTGGGTCTTGTCTGACTCTCCACTGCAACCTAACAGGTGGCATTGCTTACATTCAGTCCTCTCTTTGCTGCTCAAAACAGGAGATTGAAAAAAAAAATGAACTCTCAAGGTTCCTTTCTGCTCTATGAATTACTTTCAGCGCAGAAATAAGAGTATAACTAGCTATGTTTCTGTATTATTTCTACATCCTGAATAGAGCTATTGTGTTCAAGGAGTTCATGTGGGCCTTAGAGGCCCAGAGGCAAAGAGAACTCCAAGACACCAACTTAGAAGTCACAATGGCTTTGGGGGCAGCTTTTTTCCACATTTGAAATTCTGCTAATTCAAATAGGACTACAGACTAAAGAGTGTTATTTTCAACACCACAGTTCCATAAATACAGCTGCAATAGGTGTTTTATATATTTGTGAACTCAAATGGATCTATGAACTTTTCAATTTTGGAGGTTCAGGTCACAATCTAATCTTGTCTGCCTATTCTGTGGAAGCTGATTCGTCTAAGACAAGTCCAATTCTGCCTCTGAAACTTTCTCCTACTGTTCCTGGTTCTGTCTTTGGGGTAAAGCAGTACGAACCCAAACCCTCTTCCACATGATAACCCTTCTAATACTTGAAGACAATATTCATCCTCTCCTACCCTCCTCAGAACCCAATGCTCCCTTTTTCTCAAGGATAAACATCTCTAGACATCTTCAGTCAACACCCAGATGGCATGAGCTTCAGTTCCTTCACCATCAGGATCACCCTTTTTCTGGATGTCCTTTCTAAAATGTGAAACCAAGAAGTGAACACAGTATTCCTGATGTCATTTGACCAGCCAAGGGTGCACAAGGACTTGGATATTCTTGGATATTGGACTCTTGGATATTCTATCTCTCTTAATGCAGTCGTCATCAGGTGTGAACATCTGGAGTTATGAGAATTTTGCAAATTTCGATCCTGATGTTGCAGCTACCACAGAATTTCTACCTCTTCCTTTTCCACACCCCAAGTTAAATTTTCCTTTCAGGTCATAGCACAATAGGGGATTTTCATCACTAGCTATCCAGCTTGGTTTATCTTCAGATGTTAACATTTAATCTAACCAGTTTTCTAGAGTTGATCTTCAATAAGTGCTTCATCTGACCCCTGGACAAAGCAAGATCTTGGGATGTGGAAAAGCAATTGATACTTGAATCCTACTCTCATTTGAACTTGGAAGAACATAAGACATACAAGTGCTTACATAAATATTATTTCATTCAACAGGGAAATAAGAGGGAAAAGGGAGAAGGGAATAACGAGTGTAGACTAAGGGAAGGAGCAGCCCCAAACAAAAACAAATTCTAAGGATGGGCAAAAATATTTATAGCACTTTGTTTAGTGGTAGGGAAAAAACTGGAAACCTAGAGGGGGCCCACCAACTGGATGTGGCTGAATAAGTTATGGCACATAAAGGTGATAGAAACGCAGAAAGGGAATGATTTCAGAGAAGTCTGGGAAGACCTGCATGAACTGATGTGAAGTAGGGTCACCAGAACCAGAAGAACAAATTATATATTAACAACAATATTATAAATATAAACAACTAAAAACCTTAGCAACTGACCAAGATTCCAAAGAACTCATGATGAAACATGATGCCTGCCTCCTGATAGACTCAGAGTGCAGATTCATTTTTTGGGGCACAGCCAATGAAGAAATCTGTTTTGCCTGAATAATCATGCTTATAGATGAGTTCTGTCTTTATTTCTTTCTCACTGTAGGGAAAGGGAATGATGGGAGGGAGAAAAGAGAGAATTTGTTTTAAAAAGATAAAATTCAGTTTTAAAAAAGAGCAAGATCTTAACGCAGATGCACTGATTCCAAAGTCAATAAATATCCTTTGTACTGTATTACACTGCCACGTAGTCTAACCCTTACAACAAACCATGGACCATAGAGGAAAAAAGACTTACACAAGGTCAAATAGGTGGAAAGGGGATGTGAACTCTGCCAGTCTTTCACTAAAACAGAAAAACAAAAGCCTTTCAAGAGCAGTTCCTTCCTGCACTCACCTACTCTAAATAGCAGGAGGTTTTGCTTCTATCTTTACTTCTCTTAAGGCCACGCCAATACCTGCTCTTATTTGAAGAAGATCTTCAAATCTTCTGGAAATAGTCTCCTTTCTAGGGCTACCACAACTGCTCCAAGCAAAATGTATCTTATTTACAAAAAGCCTTGGGCACTGTTTTCCCTCACTAGGCTTTGCTAAATTGTAGGTATTTTATTAATGCATTTGTGATTTCCTTATCTCTCCAACAGCTGGATAACAGAATCTCTCCCAGCTATTGGGAATGAGGGAAAATATTTTTGGCCAAAAAGCAAATTAGGCTATAAACACACCATCTCCCCAAAAGGAATGCTAATGCAGCTACAACTCCCTCCTTGGCTGTATACTCAACTCCATCCTAAAACCCAACTGTCTTCAGATTCCTTTTGCTGTTGTGTAAACACTCTTGAAGGAATGGGAGACACAATTCTGCTTAGCCAGTGGCTTGACAGCCACTTAGAGATACACTATTTGGGAGGGAAAGCTTTGAAAAATCCCTCTTGATGAGTAGGGTTGAGAGGTAACCTAAAGGAGCAAGTGGGGCATGGGAAAGTTCTCCTGGCCTCACTAAGGTAGATATCACACAAGTAAAAGATGTTTGCCTGTTTGCATTGTACCTGTTTTGTGGGTTTCCCAGGACCAATAAAATGTGATGACATTCAATTTTCTGGTTTTTCTTGAGCTGGGGGCAGGAAGACCTGAATTCAAATCCAGCCTTAGACACTTACTAGCAGTGAGTCCCTGGACAACTCACTTTGCCTTTGTCTGCCTCAGTTTCCTCAACTATAAAATGGGGATAATAGCACCAACTCCCAGATTTGTTGTGAATATCAAATGAAATATTATTTGTAAAAAGTGTTCCACACAGGATCTGACACACAGTGGGTGTTACATAAATGCTTATTCCCTTCTCCCCTTTCTCTGGAAGTATCCTGGGAAAAAAGGTTGGAAAGAACATCCACTACAGGTGTTAGGGGTAATGGATGGAAATTTGGCATTAAAAATGGGTGAAAATACACATGAAAATCCATCCAGGACCAATCTTTTTAAAACATTATAGTGTTTCTAAGATCTGTTGAATCAGCCTAGAAGAGAAATAAATCAGAAAGGTTTTGCAAAAGTGAGGGGAGGCAAGGAGACATTTTAAGTAAAAAAAAAAAATTAGAAGGGATATGATCTCAAAGTCATTCTGTTTGCATCCCACACTACTCTACTCTAATTTTATAGTAACTGAATACCTGCAAATGCAGGCTTGGCCGGCAGCAGAGTGGTTCTAGGAGAAGGGTTAGATGAAGGGGCTGCATACCTGTGCCAAGGGTTGCAACCAATGCGGATACTTTACTACTTCAGCAGGTAATTCCTCTCCTGAACTCAGCTATTTAAGTGGGAATGGGCAAAAGGATAGGGACTTCCCCAAATTTCCTATGTGCAGCAGTGGTGCTACCTCCAAAATCCTATCATTTTCCTCTTCGAATTTCTGAAGCAGTGCAGTAGACACTTGGTACTTCGAATTGAAATAAAGCCTCTGCAAAGGAGGAGGAGCACCAAATACAGGCAATGAAATACACCCTGCTGACCACCAAAAATCACCTTCTACAACAATTCATGAACATAGGCAATTGGGACAAGACTTCATTGCTGAAAGGCCCCTGGACTGCACCTGCTTAGGGATGGTGTACAGCTAAGGGCTAAGGGACTGAGCAGCTATTTCATCTCTAGTTTAATCTTGGTTTCCAAGTGAGACTTGCTATGGGAAAACCTCCAGGAGATGACCTCTTACTCACACCTTCTAATTTTGATCAATCACATGAGAGCCTTTTCCTTTTTTCAGCCTTCCTTTATGAAACTGAAAGTCATCATGTCTGTAACCATAATACCCTGAGTTCAGAGGGGTAAATGTAAGATATACTACAGAAGAAAATTCAAAGATGAGGATAAGGTTGATCACCCTTTTCTGGAGAAGGAACTGCCCAGATGTGTGTGGACCAAAGGACAAAAATAACCATGCTTGCAGATTTATGACTACTCATCCAGGCATCATTCCATCTAAACCTTTTATCTTCTCTGATTTGGAGATTAACAAAAGGGAATGACCGGAATGGATTTTTCCCCTAACTCCCTCTTCTCAAATTGGCAATGTGGTCAAGTCCACATCCTAAGCTTCAAGAATGCCCCTGGATGTGTGGTACCTCTGCCCCAACCCTCCACAATCTGCTATACTCACTGCATAAACATATCCCTCAATAGAGTAAGTCATTCCCAACTTTGCCTTTCCTTCCAAATATTCCTCCCTTGATTTTTTTCCATCCTTAAACTATACTCCTATAAACCTCAACCTGTCAAATCATTCATCTTTTCGTTTTGATTTGGGTGGTCTTGACTAAAATTGAAATCTATGGAGTATAATTTAAGATGAAGTGTATAATCAGGAACTAACACCATTATTTTATGTGACTTCCCTTTGAACACACTACAATCAACCCAAGCAGGCTTCAGTGCTGCTCCTCCCCCATCAACCACACAATAAGCATGTATTAAGTCCCTACTATGTATTAGGTATTATGCTAGTCCTTGAAGATACAAAGACAAAAATAAAACAATCTGTCTCTCTAGGAGTTTACAGTCTATCAGTGGAAGTAACATGCATCTATACAGACAAAACCCAAAACAAGAGCTTTATATACCCATGAGACTCCATCCACTATCTCTGGGCCTCTGTCCTCCATGCCTGGAAGGCACTCACAGTTCACCATAGGCTCCAAAAATCCCTTGTTTCCTTCAAAGCTCAGATTAAATAAGGCTTTTCCTGGCACTCCAAAGTACTCTGAATTTTTTGCATATTCTTGAATATGCACAAGTTCTCTCTCTCAATAAACTGTAAACTCCTTAAGAAGAAACTCATTGTTGTCTTTATATCAACAAGCCCCAGAACAGAGTAGATACTTAGCAAAATGCTAGATGACTAATTGACTAAACAGCACACAGGTGAATTAACCTGGGAATATGGATCATTTGGAGGGAGAAAAATCATATATAAATATACATGCATATACACACATGTATGTATATATACACACACATATACATATATACTCACGTACATGGGGGGAACAAAACTTATCATGTATTAAGGAAAAATTTATTTCCATAAAGCTAAAGAAAGCTGAGGAACTTTGAATGCTGGTCTGTCTTACACATCAAATGAAAACATTTGCATAGATTACCCTGTCCAAAATAAAGACAGACAAAAAGCTGCTTCAGCCACCCAACAATCCTTCCTTTTGTCCTACTTTTATCTTCTATCTTTTGAAAGCATCAATTTCCAACTTTAGACAAAGCACTTCACGTCTTCTCTATGAGAGAACATTGGGCAATTTAAACTTACTTCATTGCTGTCTGACACTTTTTCATCTTATGGTTTTCTAATGGATTTGGAGGACTTTCAATATCTCTAGCAGTCATCAAAGCTCCAAAACTACCTCAATTTCAAGAACTTAAATTGATTATTAAATTGAAGATACTGTTTGTGAAAACTTTCAACTTTCAACTCAAAGTCCAATTTTCATCATAACAATTTGGTGTACATTGGATTAAAACAAAACGAACCAACCTGACACTAAACCATAAATGACTGCACTTTGAAAATGAAGAGAGGGATTACCTGCTGAAGTAGCAAAGTTTCATATTGTCCTAACTTTACTGTGGTCTAATACACATCTCTACATCTTGATCTCAACAAAAGTGTTTAAGTCTGTCAAAGGTTTTGCTGATATCTTGGTAAACCAGCTACAATATCCCTTGGATCAGCCAAGCAAACAAACTGGGCACAAAAAGACATGAGGCTAGTCTGATACAGTTTGCTCTTTAAAAAAATAGATAAATAGATAGAGATAGAGATAGATATACACACACAAACATATACACACATATATAATATGTATATACACATGTTATTAAAACAATTTTCTTTTCATTTTGAGTTCCAAATTCTTGCTTTCACTCTCAATACTCACCTACCCACTGAGAAGGCAAGCAATATATCAATTATACATATCAAATCATACAAAACACATTTCCATATTATCCATATAAGAAAAAAGCAAGAAAAATAAAGAAACTAAGAAAATTATACTTCAATTTGCTCTCAGAGTTCAACAGCTCTCTCTCTGGAAGTAGACAGCATTTTTTCTTCATGAGTCCTTTGGTATTATCTAGGATCACTGTATTGATCAGAGTAACCAAGATTTGCACAGCTGATCATCATTACAACATTGCTATAACTATGTACAATGATCTCCTGGTTGCTCTCACTTCACTCTGCATCAATTCATATAGGATTTGCCATGTTTTTTTTCTCCTGAAACTACCCTATATATATATAAAAAGCATAATAAATTCTGTTCCAAAACCTTTATTTTAACTCTTTCAATTTCAAGTGTCTTTTGTAAATAGTTTTTTAGAGATCATTTCAACATAACTGATGAACACTCATGCCTTCTATGTAGACTCCTAACTGCCCTATTAATGTTAATATTCTTAGGAGTTATGAGGTATCATCTTCTCATATAGGAATGTAAATAGCTTAACTTATGTTGAGTGTCTTATGATTTCTCTTTCACGTTTACCTTTTTTCTTGTGTTTGATCTTTTCAAGAGGAATAGTTGAAAGGGCTCTATTTTATTAAATACAATTTTCCTCTGAAAGATTATACTCAGTTTTGGGGGGTAGATTATTTTAGTTGCAATCCTAGCTTCTCTGCTGGACAGAATATTATATTCCAAGCCCTCCATTTTGTTAACATGGAAGCTAAATTTTGTGTGATCCTGGGCATGGTTCCATGATATCTGAATTGTTTCTTTCTGGTTCCTTGAAATATTTTCTCCTTGGCCCGGATGCTCTGGAATTTGGCTATAATATTCCCAGGAGTTTTCATTTTGCAATCTTTTTCAGGAGGTGATCAGTGGATTCTTTCAATTTCTATTTTACCCTCTGCATCTAAGATATTGGAGCCATTTTCCTTTATAATTTTGTGAAATGTAATGTGTAGGCTTTTTTTAATCATGGATTCCAAGTGGTCCAGTAATTCTTAAGTTGTCCCTACTTAATCTGTTTTCCAGGTTAACTGTTTTTCCAATTAGATGTTTTACATTGTCTTCTTTGTCATTCTTGTGACTTTGCTTCTTTATATCTCATGGAGTCATTAGCTTCCACTTGCCCAATTCTAATTTTTAAGGAACTATTTTCTTCATTGAGCTTCTGTATTTTTTCTTTTTTAAAAAAATTTATATTATTGACTTGTTTCTTTACTTTTAGTTTACAAGATTCAGTTCCAGAGTCACTTGAGTTTCAGATTTTTCTCCCCTTCCTCCTCACCCCCCACCCCAGCCATGGTGGCATACAATCATGTATAGGATCTGCAAACTCGCACTGTACAACAATCTGGTTGTATAGGTGTTATAACCAATGGAGTGAACAGTGAGAAAAGATAAACAAAAGCCAAACATAGAAAAGAATGATAGCTTGCATTGCTTCAGTCTCCTTTTAAACTCTGGTCTTTCTGGATCTTTCTCTGAATGTAGACATCTTCTCCCATCATGAGACTTGTAGAGTTGTCTTTTAACTGTGCATTGCTGAGAAGAGTCCAGTTTTTCAAAGTTGGTCGCCACACATATGATGTATCTGTGACTGTGTACAAATTTTTCCTGGTTCTGCTCTTCTCACTCAGCATCAATTCCTATAAGCCTCTCCAGGTAAGTATGAAGTCCATCTCCTTCCCATTTATTATAGCACAATAATATTCCATCACATTTATATACCATAACATTTT
>JAQQSW010002949.1:0-14814 GCA_028646575.1 Pseudocheirus occidentalis
AGTTGGTGACAGGGGAGGAATCGCAAGAATCTAGTATTTAAAGCTATACAATCAAATGCAACTGGGAAATAATACATTCAGGGATGGGGGCAGGGAGCCCCTCCCTGCCCTGCTAGAAAGCTAGAGGGGTGTTGGAGGAGAGCATAAAAGGGAACAGATTGTGGGAGGGGCCTTATAGTGGGATCAATGTTCTGGGACGGAGGGTAGGGGCAAAAAGGGGGCAAAATCTGTAACTCAAAACCTTGTGGAAATGAATGATGTAACCAAGAAAATAAATTAAAATTAAAAAAAAACTATACAATCAAATGCAACTGGGAAACAATACATACAGGGATGGTGGCAGGGAGACCCTCCCTGCCCTACTAGAAAGATAGGGGGGCATTGGAGGAGGATATAAAAGGGAACAGATTGTGGGAGGGGCTTTATGGTGAGATCAATGTTTTGGGCTGAGGGTAGGGGAAAGAAGGGGAGAAAATGTGTAACTCAAAACCTTGGGCAAATGAATGCTGTAACCAAGAAAATAAATTAAAATTTTAAAAAAGTGATTTAGAGCACTTCTTCATATGCCTATAAGATAGCTTTGATTTCTTCATCTGAAAACTCCCTTTTCATATCCTTTGACCATTTATTGATTGGGGAATGACTTGTATTCTTATAAATTTGCCCCAATTCTCTTTTTGAGAAATGAAGCCTTTATCAGAGACTTCACTGTAAAGATTGTTTCCCAGCTTTCTGCTTTCCTTCTAATCTTGGTTGTATTGCTTTTGTTTGTGCAAAACCTTTTAAATGTAATATAATCAAAATTATCCATTTTACATTCTGCAATGCCCTCTATTTCTTGTTTGATCATAAGTTATTCCCTTCTCCATAGATCTGACAGGTATACTATTCCTTGTTCTCCTAATGTACCTATGGTATCAACCTTTATTTTTAAATCATGTATCTGTTTTGACTTAATCTTGGTGTATGGTGTAAGATGTTGAACTACATCTAGTTTTTGCCATATTGTTTTCCAGTTTTCCCCAGCATTTTTTGTCAAATAGTGATTTCTTATCTCAGAAACTGGGGTCGTTATCAAATACTAGGTTACTATGGTCATTGACTACTTTCTCTTGTGTACCTAATCTATTCCATTGATCCATCTCTCTGTTTCTTAGCCAGTACCAGCTAGTATTAATCAATCCTGCTTTACAGTATAATTTGAGATTTGGTATTGCTAGGCTACCTTCCTTTGCATTTTTTTTGTTAATTCCCTTAATATTCTTGATTTTTCTGTTCTTCCAGATAAATTTTGTTATTATTTTTTTCTAACTGTGTAAAATAAATTTTTGGTAGTTTGATTGGTATGGCACTGAAAAACTAAATTTAGGCAGAATTGTCATTTTTTATTATATTGGCTGTGCCTACCCATGAGCAACTGATATTTTTCCAGTTGTTTAGATCTGACTTCATTTACGTGAAAAGTGTTTTGTAATTGTGTTCACATGGTTCCTATCTTGTTGTTGTTTTTTTAAATAAAGCCAGCTCCTAGATTTAAAAGAAAAAGAATGTTTGAAAGTCCTCTATTTCATTGAATGACCATATTTTACCCTGAAACATTATACTCAGTTTTCCTGAGTAGGTGATTCTTGGCTTTACTTCTAATTCCTTTGACCTACAGAATATCATATTCCAATCCCTTTGATCCCTTAATATAGAAGTTGCTTTATCTTGTGTTATCCTCATCGTGTTTTAACAGTATAAAAACTGTTTCTTCTCGGCAGCTTGTATTATTTTCTCCTTCATCTTGGAACACTGAAACCTGGCTATAATATTCCTAGGAGTTTTCTTTTTGGGATATTTTACAAGAGGCAATCATTTAATATTGACTTTGCCCTCTGGTTCTAAAATATCAGGCAATTTTTCTTGAGAATTTCTTGAAAGATGCTTTCTAGGTTCTTTTTCTGACCATGGGTTTCAGGTAAAGCAATACTTTTTAAATTATCTCTCCTGTATCTATTTTCCAGGTCAGTGGTTTTTCCAATGAGATATTTTACATTGCCTTCTATTTTTTTCATTTGTTTGTATCTGTTTAATAGTATTCTGATTTTTCATAAAGTCATTTTCTTCCATTTTCTCCACTCTAATTGTGAAGAAATTATTCTCTTCAGTGAGCTTTTGAGATTCTTTTTCCATCTGGAAAATTCTGCTTTTTAAGGTATTCTTCTCATTGGCTTTTTGGGCCTCTTTTCTCATTTGAATTCATCTATTTTTTAAGGTGTTATTTTCTTTAGTCAGCTTATTGACTCTTTTTCATGATTTTCTTGCATCATTCTCATTTCTCTTCCCAATTTTTCTTCCACTTCTCTTAGCTGATTTTCAAAATCCTTTTTGAGCTCCTCCAGGGACTGTAGACAATTCATATTTTTCTTGGAATCTTTTGGTGCAGGAGTTCTGACTTCATTGTCTTCCTCCCATTCCATGCTTTGATACTTTTTGCCCCCAAAAAAGGAATCTAAGGTTTGGTTTCTGTGCTCGTTTTGCTTCCTTTGCTTGCTCATGTTGCCACTCAACTACTTGACTTTGGGCTCAGCAGAACTCTGCTTCCAGAGGGTAGAGCTTTGTCCCAAATCACTGGTTTTTTTTCACAGCTGCTGGAACTATTAGAAGGTCGCCATCTCTGCAGCCCTCACCAGCTTTGGCTCACTGATCACACACCTCATGATCACTACCCAAGACAGTGATCCTGATCCAGGCAGGCTAAGTCAAGAGCACTTACCCTCTGAATGATTGCTTACCTCTCCCTGCACTCTGCATGATGGGAGCTCTGAAGCAGCCATGTTGAGGTGGCTTCAGGGCCACCACCACTGCTTCTCACCCTGGAGGCTGACAGCCAGACTTTCTCCCCCAAATTTAGCAGAGTTCCACTGACCTTTCACTTTGTCCTTGTTTCTTATGGGGTTGATAATTCCAGAAAGCACCACAGCTGCTGGTGATCCACTGTCCTGAAAGCTCCAGCCATGGTTTGTTCTGGCTGACATAGAGTTACAGCTACAGGTTCATGTGGTGCTTGTCTGGGCTCCCAGCAGGGCTCCCAGACCCGTTCCCATCTGCCTGCCAGGCTGCCTTCAGCAATAGCTTTGTTACTCTTTCATTTTGTGGGTTCTGGAGCTCTAAAATTTGTTTAGAGTCATATTTTATAGTTGTTTGAGGTGGTTATGGGAGGAACCACAGAGTTCTCTTGCTTCTAAGCTGCCATCTTGACTCCACCCCCCCTAATAAATATTATTGATATAAATTGAAAAGTGAGAAAGGAAACATAATTAGATAGCTATTTTCTTTAAAATGAGGAAATATTTCCCCAACTGAGACATAGGGAAAAAAATACAGGAATCTAAGAAACACTGGATAGTATTAACTTTTAGAGTCAGGGAGTTATTATTAACATTGCTAAAGTAAAGAATGGGTTAATATTCAAAATTTCAAAATAATGACTTGATAAGAGTCATTTAAAAATAATAAGGAGAACCATTATGGAATTAAGAAAGAGAGAGGGAGAGTGAGAGAGAGAGAGAGAGAGAGAGAGAGAGAGGTATAGTTATAGATACATATTGAGTGGCTAGGTACCTTCTACATTGCCAATATTTCCTAATAAGCTCAGAAACAAGATTGCCACAGTATTCATCAACTTCTTGATTGAGAACTCATTAATTCTGTAAAGTAACTCTTATTCTTCTCATTCCTTTTATTTTTGAAGATTGACAAACTCATCTGATTCCTTAATGTGCATTAGAAAAGAAAACAACAATATTTGAAACTTGGAGAAATATGAGTTTTTGAGGCCCCACAATTCAAATCAATGTAATTCGTTGTGATGAAATGTGATTTAACAAACATTTATTAAGGGTTACCCAGGGAATAAAGAGACAAAAATAAAATTGTCTGTATGTAGGGAGCTGATATTCTATTGGGGGGGGCAACATGGAAGGTAGCATTTATAAAAAGGATGGCTGTTTCATCTTTCCTTATGCTTTTATCCTCATTTTTTCTTATTTTATTATTATAGCTAGCTTTTTTTTAGTACTCTATCAGATAGAAAAGGTGACAATCAGCCTTGTTGTTTCACCACTGAATTTATTACAAAGAATTCTAGATAACCACTGTTACAGATAATGAAAACTCTTGATTGTAAATATATACTATTTGTCATTTTAAGGAAAGATCCATTTATTCCTATGTTTTCTAGGTTTTTTTAACCAATATTACTGTTGAGTTTTGTCAAAAGTTTTTTCTGTATCAATTGATTGATTATATGACTTTTGTCGATATTATTATCTATATGGTTAATTAAGTTTGTAAATTTCACAGTATAAAACTAGCCCAACACTACTGGTATAGACTTGAACTGGTTGTAGTGTAAAAATTTTTTGACATATTGTTTTAGCTTCATTTATAATATTTTGAATGTTATCTGTGTTCATTGGGGTATGTTCTACCATTTCCCTCTGCTATTATTTTTCTTGGTTTGTGTATCAACAATTTATCTGTGTCATATAAGATGAGATCCCGACTTTTGCTATTCTGACAATCTATTTATAATGCTGGAGTAAGTTATTTGAATGTTTGATATAATTGATTTATTCATCTGTTTTCTTTCTTTGAAAGTTTCTTTGTAGCTTGTTAAATTTCTTCCTCTTAAATTAGGTTGCTTAAATTCTCTATTTCTTGTTCTGTTAATTTCTATATTATAGATCTTTTTGTAAATATTCATTCATTTTATTTCAGTTGTTGAGTTTATTGACATGTACTTGGGAAAAATCGTTTCCAAGTCAATCCTTTATTCTTTCTTCATTTGTTATGAATTAATCTTTTAAAAAACATTTTTGATATTGGTCATTTAATTTTCCTCTTCTAAAAATCAAATTAGTTAACAGTTTATTTTATTGTACTTTAAATTGTTCTTTGTATATATACTATTTTACTTATTTACCTGCAAATGGGTACATTCACTCTAAAAAGCATTTTTAAATTACATATGAAAGTTATTAAACAATTCATATGTTTTAACCTGGCTAACAAGGGGGAAAAGTAACTTTGAAAAAGTTCTGAGAACTTTCTTCAATATAATGATTATTTATGATTCTGAGGACTGAATAAAAATGCTATCAGTTACAGAGAAGTGATGAGCTTACATGCAAATTAATTAATTAATAATAAAATAAATAATAATTCATATGCAGATATTGAGAGAATTTATTTTGCTTGTCTGGACATATTTGAACAAGAAATTTTTTTTCTTTTCTTTTTCCCCCCAATTGAATTGGAGGTAAGAGAAGATACAGTGTTTTTTTATTGGGGGTGGGGGGGTTAGATGTTTTGTTTTGTTTTTTCATAGAGACATGGAGGGAAGTTTCAGTTGTGAAATGCTGCATGCCATTTCAGATGAAATCACAGTATCATGAACCCTTTTTTGTTGCTGTTGCAAAAGAGCCCCTCATAAAATGAGAGTGAATCTATAAAAGTTTGCAATGTCAAAACACAATTTACCAATACAATTATTTAAAACAAAAGGAGGTTGCATTTGAATTACACAATGAAGGAAGTGAGGGATTCCAAAAGACAGAAATGAAATTTGAGCATTCCAGGCATGGTTTATGGTCAACTGCCTTTGAAAAAGCATTTTGTGCTAATTTCAATTTGACTCAGAAAACCATACTTCAACAAATTTGAAACCAACTTCAAAAAAAAAGTCCTTTTAATGGTGATATTATGAGAAGAGCTAATAAAGATTCAACTAATGCTATTTAGAAGTATGCTTTTTGGTTGTTTTATTCTTTTTTGAAATGCTCTCTAATCAGTTTTGATTATTTGGGGGTAAATATTTTTGGCAATCAATCAAGAAATGGATATTTATTAAGGACCTAATGTGTGCCAGTCATTATGATAGGTTAGTGTTGGGGAAAGAAAAACAAAAACAAAAAATGAAGCTGCCTCTTCTCTCAGGGAGAAGATATCTGAGAAGAGAAAATATTTATATATCTAAGAATATACAATATAAATATAGACTGAATATATGCAAAATAATGAAAGGTAGTTGAAATGCAAAGTAGTTGATAGAGTGAGGTGAGCCATTAGTGGACAAGAGTCAGGAAAGGTTTAGGGTAGAAGTTGGTATTTGGACTGATTATTGAAGGAACTAAGATATTTTATGAGAGGCAAGAGCTTTCCAGTGGTGGATGATGACAAAGTCTCAGAGATGGAAGAGAGTGATATATAAAAAGGGTAATTTACAATCTGGTTTGACAAGATTGCAAGAAAGAATAACATATAATGAAGGTGAAAAGAGAGTCTACCAGAGTCTTCTTTGGTACCTCATTGGGCCCTATATTTCTCTTACACTGATACTTTTTCCACTGATATAAATCACAAACCCTCCAAGTTTACTAGACTAGTCTGAGTCTTCTCCATGTTTACCATAACCCTTTCATAGGGGGCCTCCAGTACCTCACCAATCCCCCACCCACCCTTTTTAAGACTATGTCAGAAATCACCAGTGTACCACTCAGATTATCCATCTATTTTCCTTCATTCTTACTTTGTGATCAAATTATCTCCTTTCCTGGAGATATCATGGTTTAAATTTTCACCAAAAAAATAAAGCAAAAGTCTCAGAGTTAAAATTTGGTACTACTATTTAGAGTAAAATAAAGGATATAGTCTTAAATCAATCCACATGCTTTCCTTTTCTTAATTATATACTATATAATATTCAAATTCTATTTAAGGAAACATAATAGAAAGCTAATAGCTTTCTAATCACCTTTTGGTTACCTTTATATTGTTAATTACTTGTTTGGGGCATTAATATATCTTTAACCTTACTTAGATAAAACCTTATCCAGTAGTTAATTAAAATGAACAAGAGAATTAGACTGCTTTAGGTCATATAATGTTACATTAACTAAAAACTAGCTATGCATTAAAAGAAGATGTTTTAGTTATTTTTATTAAAAACTGGATAAAAGGCCCCAATTTTATTTTGAATAGGTTTTTTTTTGCTTTTTTTTTTGGAGGGCAGTTGGGGTTAAGTGACTTGCCCAAGGTCACACGGCTAGTTTTTTGTGTTAAGTGTCTGAGGCCGGATTTGAACTTAGGTACTCCTGACTCCAGGGCCGGTGCTCTATTCACTGCACCACCTAGCCGCCCCTTTGAATAGTTTTTTTTTAATTATGAATATATATTTTAACATTTGATTTAGAATTTTAAATTCTAGATTCTTTCTCTTCCTCCCTCATCACCCACCCCCACTGGAAAGACAAGCAATTCAATACAGGCCATATATGTGTAGTTATGCAGACCATCTCCACAATGGACATATTGTGAAAGACTGACTATATTTCCCTCCTTCCAATACCACACTCCACTTGTTCTATTCTCTACTTTGTCCCTGTCCCTTTACAGAAGTGTGTGCTTCTAATAACCCTCCACCCCCTGCCAACCTTCCATCCCCTCCATCTTCCCCGTTCCAATCCCCTTCCCCCCTACTCTCCTGTAGGGCAAGATACCCAATTTAGAGTGAATGTCATACTTTCTCTAAGTCAAATTCAGTAAAAGTAAGGTTGACCCATTCCTTGTTGCCTTCCTGTTCTTTCCTTCCATTGTAACAAATATTCCTTGCCTCTTCTATATGAGATTAACCCCATTCTGTCTCTCCCTGTCTCCTCTCATTCTATTCCTCTCCCACCTTTCAATTTCATCTTTTAAAATATTATTCCTTCCCATTCAGTTGATCCTGTGCTCTCTATGTACACATATATAAATGTTCACATATGTATTCCTACTCATATATACCCTCCTATATATATTCCCTTCAAATATACTCAGACTGAAGAAAGTTTCATAAGTTACAATGATCATTTTTTTCCACGTTGGCATATAAATAGTTCAACTTTGATAAGTTCCTTATGATTTCTTTTCCATGTTTACCTTCTTATTCTTCTTGTATTTAAATGTCAGATTTTCTATTCAGTTCTGGTTTTTTCATCAAAAATGCTTGGAAGTTCTCCATCTCAATGAATGGCCATATTTTCCCCTGGAACATTATACTCGATTTTTCTGGGTAGGTGATTCTTGGTTTTAATCCTAGCTTCATTGATCTCTGGAATATCATATTCCAGGCCCTTCAGTCCCTTAATGTAGAAGTTGATAGATTCTTGGTTATTCTGATTGTGTTTCCACAGTATTCAAATTGTTTCTTCTTGGCAGCTTTAATATTTTCTCCTTGATCTGGGGGCTATAGAACCTGGCTATAACATTCCTAGAAGTTTTCGTTTGGGGATCTTTTTCAAGAGGTGATCACTGAATTCTTTCAAGATCTATTTTGCCCTCTGGTTCTAAAATATCTGGGCAATTTTCCTTGAGACTTCTTGAAGGATGCTCTCTAGGGTCTTGTTTTGATCATGGCTTTCAGGTAGTGCAGTAATTTTTAACTGTCTCTCCTGGATCTATTTTCCAGGTCAGTGGTTTTTCCAAGGAGATATTTCACATTGTCTTCTATTTTTTTCATTAGTTTGGATCTGTTTAATACTATCTTGATTTCTCATAAAGTCATTTGCTTCCATTTGCTCCACTCTAATTCTGAAGGAATTATTCTCTTCAGTGAGCTTTTGAGATTCATTTTCCATCTGGCAAATTCTGCTTTTTAAGGCTTTCTTCTCCTCATTGACTTTTTGGATCTCTTTTGCCATTTAAATTCATCTATTTTTTGAAGTGTTATTTTCTTCAGTCAAGTTATTGACTCTTTTTTCATGATTTTCTTGCATCATTCTCATTTCTCTTCCCAATTTTTTCTCCACTTCTTTTATTTCGTTTTCAAAATCCTTCTTAAGCTCCTCCATGGCTTGTAACTAGTTTACATTTTTCTTGGAAGCATTTGCTGTGGGAGTTCTGACTGTGTTTTCTTCCTCCTGTCCATGCTTTAATCCTTTTTGTCACCTAAAAAGGAATCAAAGTTTGGATTGTTGTGTTTACCTTGCTTCCTTTGCCAGTTCATGTTGCCAGTCAATTACTTGACTTTTAGGGTCTGTAGAACTCTGCTTTCATAGGGGAGAACTTTGTCCCAAATCACTGGGGCTTTCTCACCTGTCAGAGCTATTAGTAGGCCAACATAACTTCAGCCTCCTCCAGCTTGGGCTCACTGGTCACACACCTCAGGACCACCTCACAAGACCACAATCCTGATCCAGGCAGGCTAAGGCAAGAGCATTTAGCCACTGAATGATCACTTGACCCCCTTGCAATCTGTAGGCTGGGAGCTCTGAAGCAGCCATGTGGGCAGGGGCTTTTGCTGCTTTCTTGCCCTGGGGGCAGACAGCTGGACCCGCTTCTTTCCCCAAAATTGATACAAGTTCTTTGTCCTTGGCTCTTCTGGATTGATAATTCTGGAAACTGCCACAGCTGCTGGTGATCCACTCTCCCAAGTGCTCCAGCCACAGCTTGTTCTGGATACCCTGGGGCTAAGGCTGAAATTTCAGGCTGAGCTGGTTTCTGCTCCCAGTGTGCTGCGATGAACCCTTCCTGTCTGACTGCCAGGCTGCCTTCAGTGTGAGCCTTTTTTCTCTGTCATTTTATGAGTTCTGGAGCTCTAAAATTTATTTAGAGTCATATTTTATAGGTATTTGAGGTGGTAATGGGGGGAGCTCACAGAGTTCTCCTGCTTCTATGCCACAGTCTTGACTCTGCCCCAGGCCCCAATTTTCAGCACCACAATCAATTCTAAGACGGTGCAGAATTTTACTTAAAGCATGAAACAGAGGCCATGTTGTTTAACACCATCTAGAGTAAAGAGTTAGAGCAAAAAGCAATTAGACTCACATACTGTTTAGATTCCTCTCATCACTGAAGATGAGACACAAGCCTATATCTCCTTAAGAATACAGTTTGTTTTAAGGGAGACATGCGTAGTTTATAAAATTATAGCTTCTTATAATACTGCAGATAATAATGCAGATTTGTATATTGTACACATGAAATCTTGTCCCAGGAAGCGGAATTTATTTTGTTTTGTTTTGTTTTTAATAACACAGTGCACCTGCCAGGTGAGTGTTATTTTTCTTCTTAACGCCAGCGTTTTAAAAGAGGTGATGTGGCATGTGATATCAACGTCTTCCATATCCCATTGTCTTGTGGTTTCTTAATTAGCTTTGTTAATTGACCTGTTAGAATCATTAAAAGGTAAAGTAGATAAGAATAAATATCTTCCTGAATTATTTCACCTATGGATGAGGCCATCTTTGAAAGTTGATTCTCAAAAGGGGAAGCCAACTCATTTTATCTAAGTAAAGATACCAGCTGTGGATTGGGCAAGCTGTGGTTCATGTAAATTACTAATTGTCAAAAGTGCCAGTAAATAACCATCTTTATATTATTCTATTGGCTAATTTAGAGCAAATTTGACATTGTTAAGGTCCCTGGAAAATGATGCCATTGCCAAACATTTCAGCAATTTATTCTTTCTTGTGAATTCAAGTGATTACATTTGAGGAACAGTTCTGAATCTGGGTTGTGTGCATGTTAAAGACAGCTAAATAAATACATATAGACATATAAACACATACACACAGAGACACACACACACACACATATATATATACACACACAGACATATACACATATATACTTACGTATTGATAATTACATTTAAAGATAATTAGTTTCTTTCATTATCCTGTATATTTTATTTTATGAATGTAAATATTCTATTCTGAGAAGGTTTTCCAAATTGACAAAGTATTCAATGATACAAAAGAAAACTTAGTAACTCTGGTGTTGTAAGATATTGGTTGTTTATCACTAATTTTTTGCTTTTCCTTACTTGGCTGGTTGGTGAACTTGGCATCAGACAAGGAGAACTATTTGTTAGACTAAAGGAAGCTTTCAGATAAGTAGGAGATTGAGGTACTGCCCATGTCACCAAATACTACAGAAAATCAGCCACTTATCCATGGCTCTTATACAAGGGCATCTGAAAATCCTATAGGGCAAAGTGATCCCAATCTGGAGAACATAATTGGCTTATCTCTGATCCAGCCTGCTTGACCTATAAAGATTGGAAGTCAGCGCAAACATTCAAAGCTGATTTTTTTTCTACAGGTGCATTAGCTAAAGCTGATAGCCTAAACTTTTTCTGATCCATCTTGTGATCTCAATCTAAGTTCCTAAAGACACCATGAAAGAGTAAACTGTGCTTTCTAACAGTCATTTTAATTGATCATCCCATTTGATAATGTTACACATGGATGTGTAGTTCCTGATGTATGATAGCATTACCTCTTTAACTAGCATCAGGAATATGATCTGTACCTAAGTATCCAAAAGAAATAGACTGCCCATTTCTTTGAAGGTCAGAGCAAATGCCTTATTTGGCTTTTCCCAATTCAATATGGTCTATGCCTCTGATTCTCACTTATGAATGAGTGAATGAATGAAAAATCATTTAAATTCCTACCATGCTATAGGCAATGCACTATGCCTTTGGAATATGGAGAAAAAAATACAATATTCCCTGTTTTCTAGAATCTTTAATTCTAATTGGGGAAGTAATGCATATAGGAATGACCAAGAATGGGAGATTTTAACTGAGGAATCACAAAAATAGCAAGTGGTATCACAGAAGCAGTAGTCGTATGCATTTGATGGCTTTTTCAAGAGTTAGAAATTGAGAAGTGTCTTGGGGGAAGAGACAAAGCAAGGTAAATGTAAGATGTCAAAGAATGGATGTGAACTAGGGTCTGAGGGGAAGTTGGGGAAAGGCGGTCTCTCAATATATTCCACGTGGTGGTGGGAGTCACCCATTGGCAGAATAGATAACAAAATGTCAATTCTGCTCTCTCTGGTTTAAACTAAGGACAAGATTCAATCCACTAGGTTGTTTCTCATTGTAAAGCTTCTTATCCAAACTCCACCCCCTCATATAAACTTATCCTCTGTTTTTAGATCAATGCCAGATGACTAGTTGCAATATCAAACTTGTGAAAAACATGTGCTTTGATTTTCAAAGGGTCTGAGGCCTAACAATGCCTGAGATTATTTGAATCTGTTACCCCTGGATAGAGTTGAATGTGCATGGGGGAAAGGGGAAGGAGAGTGATTATTAGCTTGTCAATGATGAACTTTTGACTTCGAATTTAGCTAGTTAAAAATACATATTTCTAACAAACTATGTGCAGTATATGCATGTATCGGGTAGTTAAAACTTAGTTTTCCAGACTCATTCAATCATTTTATCAATATAAGACAAGAAAATATCCTTACTGTCAAAGAAGATATTTGCACAATATCCAAATGGAAAAGGAATTCCCTATAGATGCACCTCCAGATGGCTCACCAGATGCCCCTGTTTGCATAGAGTATTTTGCTGATTATATCAAGCCTCCAGATCAAGGCTTCCTCAGTGAGATACACAGCCACTCAAAAGAGATAAAATGCATAATCTTCAGAGGAAAAAGCAAGTGGATTATTTTATTTTTTTAATTATTATTTATTTATTTTTAATATTCATTTTTAAAAATTTTGAATTTCAAATTCTCTCCCTTGTTTCCACCCTTTCCTCATCCACTAAGAAGACAAGGGAAATGGTATCAACTATACATATGAATTCATATAAAATATATTTCAATAATAGCCATATCACAAAAAAGCCTACAATAGTAACATAATTCACATTCATATGACACTTTGCAGTTTGCAAAAGAACTTGCATTTTATTCTAATGAATGGTCATATTGGTGATGTGATGCATAGAATATAGAAGTTGGAGACAAGAAGACTTGAGTTCAAATTCTGCCCATAATATTTTCTAGTCAGTTGCATGACCTTGGCCAAATTGTTTAAGCTCTTAGACTAATTTCCACATCTCCAAGATGGAGATAATAATAACACGTACCTCATAGAGTTGTTGGGAGAATTAAAGATAATGTATAAAGCATTTAAAAAACCCTACAATCCTATATATAAATTCTAGCCAAAACCAACACTGTAAAATGGTACTATTTTTCAGCTCCATTTCACATATGAGAAGGCTGAAATTAACAAAAAGTTCCAAGGTCACAAAGAAGGAACTTTCTGAGCTAGTATTTGAACTCATGTTCTTTTTCAACTCCAAACCAGTGCTCTATCCAATTTACAACAATAACTCTTTTTGTCTAGATTATGCTATGCAATTACATGGGGACATTTAACCTTTTAGTATAAATATTTAGTACAAATATTTGGCAATATACATTGAACAGACATTGATAGCTCTGAGATATAGCTCCTACACCTGGGAGATAAAACATGAAGAGGAAACTCATCAAGATTATAACTGGGAAACTGGCATTTTCAATGAAGTTAAATTGATCCAGTTATCAAGGATCACATTTTAAGTACCAGCATTTTATGTATAATGCTATACTGTATAAAAATGCTATGACTTATTGAATACTAGTCTTAGAAGAATCAAAGTTGCAGGAGAGCTAAAGGAGTTATATTATGTGCTTATGTAGCCTGTAAGCCCATCACCAATGATGATCTGTCTTTATGAAGTAGTGTAAAAAATAATAAAGACATATGGAATGGACTTGTGATTTCATTGACGCAGGGAATTCTCAGTGAAAAAAATGCCCTCAAGAAATGGACATTCAAAACTGTTATTGGGGGCGGCTAGGTGGTGCAGTGAGTAGAGCACTGGCCCTGGAGTCAGGAGGACCTGAGTTCAAATCTGGCCTCAGACACATAACACAAAAAACTAGCCGTGTGACCTTGGGCAAGTCACTTAACCCCAATTGCCCTCCAAAAAGCAAAAAAAAAACTGTTCTACAATCTACAGTAGTAAAGAGTTACAGAAAATACTAAAAGACTAAGTGATTTTTCCAAGTTGACACAGGTAAGATGAGCCAGGAGACTTTACTGATGCTAAAACTGGCTCTCTACTCAGATGAATGAAAAGCCTGAAAGACGGAATTTCTGGAAAATTAATAATCAATTTCTTAATTAGGCCAGAAAATAATCAATAAATTGATGGTCAGTGATCTCTCTCCATAACCAAAGACAAAACCATGGAGATCCTTGAATGTTTAAATACCTTTGGAAAAGGAAAAACCACTGACAGGTGAAAAATAACCCGATTGGTGAACAGTTAATGAGAGTGTAGACATATTAATGAGGAGGAGGGCCAAAAGTCTTTAGCTCCTCCTACTGACAAAGTGACTTGATCATGAGACTCAGTCACCTCCAGCAATCTGGACAAAGGAATCCAGATTCCTCTACCCAAATCACTCTCACTGAACAGGGATGGATTCAAGGTACAGAGACTAAAGATTAGGGGCTGTAATTCTCCTAGATTAGATTCTATTTACACTTTAATCAAAGATAAGCTCTCCTTATCTTTGGGGTCTAACTCAAGATTGAGGAGAATGTTCCTGGAGGATTAGGTCAATCTCATTATCAGACCAGTCCATCAGAGACTAATTAAACTGCAAGGACATCCCTGAATAAGGAAATAGAAAGAAAACTCAATACTTGATTATTAATATAATAGAAAATTCATCATTTTTCTCACTACCCAATGCTCAATTATGGGTACTAGTCAAGGGCTTATACAATCAGGAAAGAAGGTGAGTCTGTCAAACATTTTAGTGAGGGATAACTGATAGTCAGGCGAAGAATGGCAAGAGTATTATATTACGTTTATTATTGTATTATATTATATTATATAAAATATTAAAAGCTCCAAAATAAAAAAAGAAAGAGGAAGGAAGAAAGGGAAAAAAGAAAGGAAGGAAGGAAGGAAGGAAG
>JAQQSW010002950.1:0-14813 GCA_028646575.1 Pseudocheirus occidentalis
AAAAAAAATCAGCCCTCTTTCCACTATACTATTTATTGAACACCTAGAAGCAAGACAAGCTGAAGATACATAGACGTATAAGACAAAACTTATATCCTCATTTAGGAGACAGTACAGCAGTTGTGAAGTCAGAGAATGTGGGTTCAAATCTTGCCTTTAACTCTTACTACCTGTATAAACTTGAGCAAGTCACTTAACTTCCATGACCCTTAGTTTCTTAATTTGTAAAATGAGGGGGAAGGTGGACTAGATGTGCCTTTAAAAAGTTTATGCAATATTTTGAGAAGAAAAGACATATATGCATACTAATGGATTTCAAAGAAGAAAGAAATGACTTTAGTTTCCAAGAGAAAATGGGATTTAAAGTAGGCCTTGAAAAGAAAATAGAATTTATATGAACAAGGGATTGTTTTTTGTTGTTATATAGTATTTTTTTTCAGTTTTGTCTGATTCTTCCAGACACCATTTGGGGTTTTCTTTGCAAAGATACTAGAATCATTTGCCATTTCCTTTCCCATCTTATTTTGCAGATGGGGAAACTGAGGCAAACAGGGTTGAGTGATTAGCCCAGGGTCACAAAGCTATAAGTGTCAGAGGTCACATTTGAATTCAGGTCCTCCTGATTCCAAGACTAGTGTTTTATCCACTGCACCATCTAGCTGCTCTTAAGCTAGGGAAAGATGGGGGGAAATATTTGTACTATCACCTGTATCTTTAAGAGTCAAATGGAATGTTGACAGAAACGCGATTTGAACAAGTACAGGTGAAAAATGCCGTATTATGAGGTATTTTTCCCTGTGAAATCAAGACAAGAATATGCATTTTTAACTTCTGAGCTGTGAAAATTTATAGAGTTTGTGAAGACAGAAGGTCAGGAAAAAAATTGTGTTAGAATTATCTTAATTATTATATTGTAGAAATCTGTTAATTATGGAGGGAAAACATAAACAGAAGTCTTTGAAAAGTATTTCTGGTGAAGAGACTTTTTCTATCATGACTGGAAAAAAAACAAAGAGAAAGGAGATGGAGAGCTCTTTTCTGATGAAACTTTTAATAATTTCATCTTGTAAAAAGGATATTTTTAAAAGAGTCTTTATTTGGCATCTTGATAGAAACTAAATGATGTGGGACTATGTTTTCACAAGTGAAGAGAAATCATTTGCCTTTGTGGTGAGAGTTGATGGCAACTCTGATTATGATATTTCTCATTACCAAAATATTATGAATGATTATTTATGTTTCAGTTATCACTGAATTAATTTGTTAATAAATTTCATATTTAGTCATTTCAATATTTAAACATAAAACTAAGGGGTTTACTATACAGAGAAGTATAAGTAATTACCACTGGGAAAGGTTTCTTCTTTTTGTTAAACAAATTTATTAAACAAATAATAAAGAACTTAGGTGGAAGCTTGAGCTGATTAAGTAATGAGAAAGAGGTTGCTATTTTACTAATTAGAAAGAAAATACCCAAATATACTAGATTTCTCTAGAGCACAGGATATTAAGATTAAATATTGGGAACAAGTCAAATAACAGGCTAAGTACCTACCAGTGAGTAGTCAACCATAGTATAATCTTGGACACAGATGAGTAAAAGTACAAAGACAGGAAAACATAAGGCAAATTTGGGGAGCAAAAAGTAGACAATCCTGGCTGGAGTGGAGAGGACTCATGAAAGCGAAAGCTGAAAATGTAGGTTGGGACCAAAGGACCTTGAATGCTAAGCTAATAAAGAGAAAGACAGGATATGATGGTGGTGGTACTGTTTATGTTAAGCAGATCCTTTAGTCACAAAAGAACTCAAAGATTCTTGAATGGGAAAGTATCTTAGGAAGCCTAATTTGGTACTAATTTCCAGTATATATCTGATGATAGAGAGTAAAGGAAATACATCCCACATAAAACAATCAGGTTGACCAAGGCTGACAACTGTGAGAGAGGAAAGGGTGAATCTGAGAATTGATAGGACTTGGCAACAGATTAGGAGTAAGAAAAGGAGTCAAAGATTCCATTCAACAAATATTTATAAGGCAGTGGGGAGCCAAAAGAAATGTTTATTGAATTGAAAGATGATTCTTTTGTCCTTACGGAATTTTTTTTCCTATATCACAACCCAGAAGACACATTAGTCCCAAAGTACTCATTCCCAACTATCCATGAATCTTCTCCCATGGCAATCTCAAAGGAAAATAAGTGAAATTATATGATCAGGAGCCAAAAGTGAGACCTGGTATGAAAAAGATAGCGTTATAAAAATATCTTTCACATGGAAGTTCTTTGAAGAAGCAAAGTATGGTCTCTTGGGGTCTGTCCATTTCACACAGTGGGCATTCAGTATAACTATTCCAGTTGGAGTATGTGCAAAGATCTGTGTGTCTGTGTGTAAAGTCACCAGACAGGCACTGTGCTTTGCAGTAAGAATACAAAGAGAATCAGGGGGAAGGTGATCAAAGTCTCTGCTTTCAAGAAGGTCACAATCTAATTGGAGACAACATGCAAACAACTATGAACAAATCAGATGAATTAGAGATGATCACAGAGGGAAGACACTAGCATTAAGGGGAATGGGGGGAGAGGCTACTTGCAGGTGATAAGTTGTTTGAAGGAAGCCAGAGAAGCCTGGAGGGAAAGACAAGGAGGGAGAGAATTGGAGGCATGGGGGACAGGCAGTGAAAATGGAGTCAGGAGATAGTGTCATATGCAAGGAAGAGCAAGGGGACCAATCATCGAATCATAGATAATGTGGAGAGAATGATGTGTAAGAATACCAGAAAGGTAGAAAGGGACCAGGTAATAATGGGCTTTAAAGGGCAAACAGAAGATTTTATATTTGATTCTGGACTTTAATAGAGTACAGATTTTCTCCCTTTAAGTCATTACAGCTTATTTTGTGGTGTTCTTTTTCTTTTCCTCTTGTTTAGGGTCACTCAATGTTCACTGTGTTTTCTCCTCATGTGTTTTCAGTAAAGGATTACCTTCAAGTTCCACTTTCACATTAGAAGACAGTGCCATCTACTTGACTTCTGAGCAGAGCACACTGGAAACACAGGATGATAATGCCTCAGTGCTGGACGTCTATTTAGTAAGTTGTGTTTGCCTTTTTGTCTTTTTTTTTTAATCCAGCCTTATCACTTTGTGGGTCCAGATGCCAAGTTTACACATGGGCACATTTCATAAAATTAGACACCCTTGATTTGTTTGTTGTAGTTCTAAATGAACATAATGATATACCAAGTCTGGCCTTGTGAAGTGAAACCATTTTGAGTTCAGCTTTAATCTTCAAATAAAGTCAGTCTCCCCTCAGTTTATCCACTTAAAGCACAAAATGGACAAGTCAAAAAATACAAATGAGACACTGATATACTAATAAAGGATATTAGCAAGATCATTTGATTCTAATTGTAGTGGACTTCTAGGGGGGGAGAGAAAAGGAAGGAAGGAAGGAAGGAAGGAAGAGAAAGATCAACACAGATACAGTGGATCATCATTATTTTGCAACTTGTGAATTTACCTACTCTCTAAAATACTGACACTTTCACAGTCTGAATAAAAATGTGCAGAGCAGTAGAAAAAAAAATGAGTCCCCTAATGTACATGTTTCGGCTAAGGTCTAACAAGGCTTGTTTCAGCTTTCATACTGCCCTTATTAAGGTCTATTTAGTGCCATTTTTTTTTCAAATTTTTGTGCTTTTGTTGGTAATTTTACTTTTTTAAATGGCTACACAGCTTAGTGCTGTAGTGGTGTCTAGTGTTCCTAAGTGCAAAAAGATTGTAATGTGCCTTACAGAGAAAATATATGTGTTAGGTAAGCTTCATTCTGACATGAGTCAGAAGTATTTTAAGCCATGAGTTTAATGTTATTGAATCAGCAATGCAATATGGAAGAAGAAATTCACCAGTCTATGCATGAGGCCATTCCAGAAAGTGCTAAGTTAAATGTTGTAACCAGAAGCTCCCAGGAACCTAACCCTGTACTTCCCCTAAGAAAAATGGTTTTAATTCATTAAATTCATTTTTAAAATTCATTAACTCAGTCTCTACAGCGACTTTATAGAACCTAACTTCTGAAAATGGTCAAAATGAACTGTATATATTTCTCCTTCACATAGATCCCCTTCTTTCTGTATACCTACACATAGTCCCATGAAAAAACACTGTGTTGGAGGATTATTTTCCATTTTTTCAAGTAACACTGTGACGGACTGGAGCATTGCTCATTCCTAAGCAAACACAATCAGGGTATCATGGGTACATATGTGTTTCAGCAAAAAACTGAAGATGCCTCATTGAAAAGATTAAGTGAACCAAAGTTAAGTATGCATAGTTTGAAATGTTAGGCACTTTAGAAAAGGTTTTTAGAATATGCAAATTAGTTTTCTGACTTAGGCAGATTTCAGGAGGAGAGCTCATTTCCAATGAGCATTAAGACTGAAAGATGCTTATAATACCTGACAGTTATGTTAAAGTTTGCAGATTGCTTCATTTACATTATTTCATTTGGTCTCTCACAACAACTTTGTGAGGTAAGTGCTACAGTTATTATTAGCTCCATTTTACAGATGAGGAAACTGAGGCTGAGATATTAAGTGACTTGCCCAGGGTCACATTGCAAGTAAATGTCTGAAGTAGGAATCAAACTTCCTAACTCTAGTCCAGGACTCAACTATTCCGCACTCTTCTGCAAACTAAAATGCCTACCAAGCAACATAGGAAGCCTCGTAGAAATGTTGGATGTTATAATATGGTTTCTGCCTTTTTTTTTTTAATTGGCAATCAGGGTTAAGTGATTTGCCCGGGATCACACAGTAAGTGTCTGAGGCCTAATTTGAACTCAGGTCCTCTTGACTCCAGAGACAGTACTCTGTCCACTTTACCACCGAACTTCCCCTCCCCCTTTTTCCTGATTATTCATGAAGAGAGAACAAGGCTATTCCTTTAAGATAATTCAGCCAACATTCACCCAAGATCTTTTGCAAGATGTTCCTGTTTGTATGGATGTTCTTTAGCAGAAGACTGTGTAGTTCTTTAAATTGTAGTGACTAAAAGTAGTACAATGGAAAGATCAATGACTTAGGAGTCAGAAAACCTGGGTTTCAATCCTACCTTTTTCATTTACAACCTCAGCTCAGCTTCTCAGATTTTCAATCTCCCTATCCGTCTGTGGAAGCATTTACACCAAGATCTCTTCTAGCTCTGATCTATAACCCTATGAAGATAGTTTTTTGTAGTGGGGGTATATACCCTAATTTCACTAGTTTCTTATTTGACTAGAAAATCAATTATTGCACAACGGCAAAGATCATTTTCAAAAATGTTTCTTGAATTTGCATTTTTAACTAAATAACTGCAACTAGTTTAACATAATAGCTAAAGTTAACTATGATTTAACTGCTGAGGTCTTTAATAGTGTGCTGGACTTGAAGTCTAGAAAACTGGTTTTCAAATCCAGCAACAGACACCGCACCAACTTTGTGACTGTTGGCATGTTGCTTAGCCCTCGATTTTCTCATCTGTACAATGGGAATAATAATGCCTGTAGTACCTCAGAGAGTTATTGTGGGACTTAAGATCATTTATATAAAATACTTTGCAAACCTTAAGACATTATGTAAAAATCTGACTTTCTTCTTATACACTGACAAATATAAATTCCATTGAGAGGAGTAGCTAAAAGGTAGGAAGAAAAATAACAGTAGAAACAACCAGAAATTCAAAGGAGATTTAAAAACCTAGACTGTGTGAGCACAATAAAAACTCATGGCCTCACATAACACAATGCACAAAGCATGAATAATAGATGGGCTGAACTAGAGATTCTGAAGCAAGGAGGCAAATCTGACCCTTACAGGTAAGTCAGATGCAATAGAATGGGATTCATGAGTAGACTAAGGTTCTAGAGGCAAAGATATGCCTTATTCAGAAGTCAGTCAACAAGCATTTATTGAGTACCTGCTATGTGAAAGGCACTGTGCTAAGAGCTAAGGATACAAAGAAAGACAAAAGATGATCGCTGTTCTCAAGGAGTTCATAGCCTAATTGAGGAGGCAACATGCAAACAACTATACGGATTTTATGTATACATATGTGTGTATATGTATATGTATATATACATATATACATACATATGCATAGAATAAATGAGAGATAGACATTAGACGGGGGGGAAATAGCATTAAGAAGGGTCAAGAAAAACTTCCTGCAAAAAGTGGGATTTTACCTGAGACTCAAACAAAATAACAGGAAGGAACAGAGATAAGGGCTGGGTAATAGGTGGATTCAGAAATGCTCAAATGACTGGCCCCAAAGTCGAGTTGTTGCTGTCCCGATGTCACCTGAAAGAAAAATATTTCGTGCATTGCATCAGGAGTCTGTCATGAGCCCTGTTCCTTTTAACATTTTTATATTCTTAGCATATTTGAAAATGGCACTGAGCAAGGAGGGATATTATGTTGGATAGCGTAGTCTAGAAGGGGGGAAAAATATCTTGATTAAATTGATGAGCCAAATACAGGAAGGTGAAATTTAATGTGGATGCATATAAAGTCCTACAGTAGGGATCAAAAAAATCAACTTGATAACTGCAAGATGGGAGAAGCATGGCTAGGTAACAGTTCTTATGGAAAAAAAATTAGGCAGAGGAAGGGTTTCATTGGACCATGAGCTCCATGTGACTCAACAATGTCCCATAGAAACCAAAAAAAAGTAAAAATAAAAATAAAAACCAGCCTCAGGCTTCATTAAAAGAGGTGGAATACAGGAGACAATGGTTGAGCATCCAGACAATTATGACCTAAATAGTAAGGGGACTGAAGATCATGCTTTATGAGAATCAGTTGCAAAAACTGGGGTTAAGACTTTAGGAGGGATAGCATAAACACTTTTATGGATATCAATCAACAAGTCTTTCTTAAGGACCTACTATGTGCCAAACACTTTGGATACAAACAAAAAAAGGAAAAACAGTCCCTGCCCTGTAAGGAGCTTACAGTCTAGACAAGGGAAGAGAATATGTACTTTATAGGTATATACAGGCAGCTAGGTGGTGCAGGAGATGGAGTGTGGGGCCTGAAGTCAGGAAGACTCATTTTCCTGAGTTCAAATCTAGACTCACTTACTAGTTGTGTGACCCTGGGCAAGTTGTTTAACCCTGTTTGCCTCAGTTTCCTCATAAGTGAAATGAAATGGAGAATGAAATGGCAAACCACTTCAGTATCTTTGCCAAGAAAACCTCCAATGGAGTCATGAAGAGTCAGGCACAACTGAATGGACTGAGCAACAACAACAAATTTTGAAGGGAAGGCATGAGCAGCTAAAAGGACTGGGAAAGGCTTCCTATAAAAGGGGTTGCTTGATCTAAGTTTTAAAAGAAACTAGGGATTTTACAAGGTTGAGGTGAGGAAGAAGTATGTTCAGGCAAAGAGAAAGCTAGAGCAAAGGTATCGTAACATAAGATGGAGTTCTGAGTATACAGAATGGTAGGAAGACCAATCTGAGGGGCTCCTGTGTATGGAGGAAAGTAATGTATAATAAGTTTGGAAAGTTTGGTACCAGATCTATAGTACTGGGCCAGGAGTCAGAAAGATTCACCTCCCTAAGTTCAAACTGGACCTCAGACACTTACTAGCTGTGTGACCCCAGACAAGTCGCTCAACCCAGTTTCATAATCTGTAAAATGAGTTGGAGAAGGAAATGGGGAACAATTCCAGTATCTCTACCAAGAAAACCTTAAATGGGACCAAGAAAAGTTAGACACGACTGAAAAAACAACTGAACAGCAGCGTAAAGGCCAAACAGTGGAGTTTACATTTGATGCTGGAGGCAATAGAGAACCACTAGAGTTTGAATCAGGGCAGAGGAAGACCAGATGTGACAATGGTCAGACCTACACTTGGGCATCAGCGTGAAAAATAGATGGGGGTGGAAGAGACTAGAGGCTAGAAAATTAAGGACATGATATGGAAACCAACATGAATCATTCACACTTCTCCAGCCTGCCACAGGACAGCAGCAATTCTCTGCCCTACTTTGAAAAATTCCTGCTGATCTACTCAGAGCAGAGAGCACTGAAGTATAAACTTTTACCATTAGGTCTTGGAAGTGACCATATTACTGTCCAGCTAGATTGGGGTAACTAATGGAGAAGGGTAGGAGAAAAGATTTTGAAAACCCAGAATATATGAAATATAGCAGACACATATAGTGATAGAAAATTAGTCTTCTACTTCATTCTCTCTTGTTATATATGTTACTTTTACACCTCAAGCCAATGCCCCTGCTATCAGGCTGATAATTCTTACTTTGTCTGTTAACAGAGTATGATTTACAGAATTCATTACCCAAAACAGCTCTCACTAAACCTAAGAGTAACACAGGGGTCCAAAGCCACAATTCTCAGAGGTTTCAAGAACTCTTTTGTTAACACAGTAGTAAAGTGAAAGATAATTTCTATTCCTTTTTGCCCCAGTGACTCTTTTAGTAAGTGTACTTACCTGAATCACTATAGAAACTTTAGTGAAGGACCAGAAAAACTAATTGATCAGCTATATATATAGCGTGTGTATGTGTGTGTGTGTGTGTGTGTGTGCGTGTGCGTGCATTAGCTACTGGATCTACCTCTATGAACTTCACCTACCTTCCTCATCTCTCCACCTACGACTGACTCTCACTGCCTATGACCTAAGGGGGCATTAGGGGAGAGGAAAGAAAAATAATCCACCTGTTACTTATAGGTATTTTCATCAGAACTGTTTGAGAGTAGAACAGACTCTTTCAGAAGTCACCCATGACTTCCAGTGCCAGATAAAGGTTTATCAGAAGTTGGGAGATAATGGGAGAGGTACCAAGAAGAAGAAAAGGATATATAAGGCTGGCATTAGGAGATAGGAAGAGTGAAACAAGCACTTGTCTTACTGTATGATCAAACCCAGCCCTACCCACTTATTAATAGATAAGGAGGCACTCAATTAGCTTGTGTTAAATTGAATTACTTCCAGCTTCAACTAGAAGTCAGTTATCCAAAATGGTGGGCACTTCTTCTAGACAACTCAGAACTGGCAATTCTTATTACAAGATAAGCTCTTCTACAAGTACTCTAAGTTAATAAGAAAGCAAGAGAGAAATGGAAGTGAAAAAGGCTCACTTTACAAGCAGTGGCTTCTTTACGTTCTTCTTGCAAGACTTAAACTAATATTTTTTTTTTTTTTTGCTGCTGTTGAGTCGCATGAGTTGTATGTATCTGCACATGACCCCATTTAGGGCTTTCTCCATTTCCTTCTCCAGTTTATGTTACAGATGAGGAAACTGAGACAAACAGGATAAGTGATTTGCCCGGGGTCACAGAGCTAGTAAAGTATCTGAGGCCATACCATAAAAATGAAGAGGAACCCAAAGAGGGTTAGGGCTGCCTGAGACCCCAAAATACCAACATACCGGGTCCTGCGGAAACAATTCCACTCAAGTCTTCTCAGCCAAGGAAAAAGTAAAGTTTATTGAAAGTTCAAGTTCGCCATGTGGGGTGCTAGGCCATTTAAAGTTGCTCTCACAGAGCAAGTCTTTGCTAAGCTATTCTACAGCGCTCTCACTTTGAACTCAGGAAGATGAGTCTTATGACTCCAGGTACAGCACTCTATCCACTGTGCTACCTAGCTGCCCCCCAAAATTTGGCATGTTGTCCTACTTCTTTCTCACGTGTCTATATTCCTTACCTTGCCCAACCCCTAATGTTATCTCCTATACCTTTTCTTCCCTCTTTACCCCATGCCCATAAAATGGGCATGGGGTAAAATAGGGTTAAATTCTGATATTCTTGCTATCCCTTTAGTCCCTGTATTTTCATTGCCTACCCTGATGGGAGAAACCAGCTGGCTGCTTGTTTCTAGTGCTGCTAATGTTTCCCATGCTTTGGGAGAATTTTAACTTTATTCACAGCCCTGCAGTCTCATATGGACGGTAAACAGCATTCCCTCAGAGCTTTGCTTTGGGTTTTTTGGTTTTGTTTTGTAATGTAACCGACCTGTGCAGATTCTTAAAGAGAAGAATCAGTCACTCTCCAGAGTCAAAACAAGAGGAAAGGAATAAGACAGGAAAAAAATAAACCACATGTCTTGCAGGTTTACAAGAGAAGCTCATCATATTATTTTCCTTGCTTCCACTGGCAGCAAAAATCTGAAAAGATAAGGAGTCAAATAACCTTATATATCTCCAAGAGTTTGGGATTAATTGCACCATTCACAAGTTTCTTGTGGTTGTATAGCAAATCTAGATTTTCCTTAGCTAAAATGCAAAAATGATGCTGGATTGTTGTCATTGTTCAGTCATGGCCAACTCACTGTAACCCCATTTAGAGTTTTCTTGGCAAAGAAACTGTAGTGGTTTGCCATTTCCTTCTCCAACTCATTTTACAGATGAAGAACTGAGACAAACAAGGTTAAGTGACTTGCCCAGGGTCACACTGCTAGTAAAGTATCTGAGGTCAGATTTTAACTCAGGAAGATGATTCTTTCTTATTGCAAGCCCAGTGCTCTCTCCAGTGTGCCGCCTAGCTGCCCTGCTGCTGAAAAGATTATGTGATTATAATGTGGTGTTTTGTTAAGTGCCAAATGGCTTGAAATCCATTTATTGATTTCTTTTGGTACCAAAGGAATTTGATAAACTAGTTTGTCTTCTCTCATGCTTTCAACTTCAGTTGTAATAGTGTAGTTTACAAAGGCTTGGCAACTTCATTGTCTCTGACATCCCTTTACTTATCTGGTTTTATAAAGTGTATTTCAGGCATATAAATCACCACCTAACCCCACTCCCTCCAAAAAATAATATAAAATAAAATAAAATAAAATCTCTTTTTTTTTTTTGCTTTTTTATGGAGGGGGAAAGGCAGGGTAATTGGGGTTAAGTGACTTGCCCAAGGTCACACGGCTAGTAAGTGTTAAATGTCTGAAGCTGTATTTGAACTCAGGTCCTCCTGATTCCAGGGCCAGTGCTCTGTTCACTGTGCCACCTAGCCACCCCCCAAATGTATCTCATTTTTTATCATTATTTTTTATTTCAAATACTCCCCATTTAGAATAAAAGAACATTTGTAGAAAAGAAGAAGCCTGAAGATTCTGCTCCTGATTAATGAACACAGACAGCTGTCATTCTCATTCCTGGCAGAATAGTACATGGTACGGTCACTAGTGTCGTATCAAGCTCATTTTAATCACAAATTTGGAGGGGATTGTTTATGAGAGATGGAAATAGGAAGCAGATTGTCTTATTGTTGTGGAGACCATATTCTTCATATTTCATGTCTCTCATTGCATGTTTTAGAGGCAGCTAGATGGTTCAGTGGATAGAGTGCAGAGCCTGAGATCAAGAAGACCCAAGTTCAGGTGTGGCCTTGGGCAAGTCACTTACCTTCTGTTTGCCTTAGTTTTCACATCTTCAAAATGAGGATAATAATAGCTCCTACTTTTGGGGGGGTTGTTATGAGGATCAAAAAAGATATTTAACACAGTGCTTATCACATGGTGAGAGCTACATAAATACTGGTTGTTTGTTTTTTCCTCTGTATTTTTTATGCTCTGGTTTTGTTTCATTTTCATTTGGGCAGCTAGGCGGTGCAGTGGATAGAGGGCCAGGCCTGAAGTCAGGAAGACTCGTAGGACTTCCTGAGTTCAAATCCAGCCGCAGACACTTACTAGCTGTATGACCCTGGACAAGTCACTTAACCCTATTTGCCTCAGTCCCTCATCTGCAAAACGAGCTGGAAAAGGAAGTGGCAAAGCACTATTACTGTATCTTTGCCTAGAAAATCACAAATGGAGTCACAAAGCACTGGACGTGACCAAAATAACTCAACAACAAGGTTTTTTTTCACTTTGTCTCCATCATATGAAGTGTGTCTGACTTCTTTAGGAACAGTCACCCCATTTAAGTGGATTAGTGACCACAGAGACTCCCGTTTCCTCCCCATTGCTGGGGTTTAGGATTTTCATCTGCTCCCTTGTCTGCCTCTTTTAATTCTTGCCTGGGAGGGGATGAAGTGTGGAGTGTATACACACACACACACACACACACACACACACACTCATTATCCCAGCCTTTCACTTTAGATAGAGGATAGTTTGGGTAGCATTTGCAGTGACAAGACTAGTGTTGTCAAGGGAGGGTTAGTGCCATCAAGAACAACAAAAAAAGACATCACAGTTGGCATTTGAAGTGAAACCAAGGGATGTGTTTTCAGTGCTGATGTCTTGGATGACAGCAGAATCACTGTAGTACCAAGAGGGGGTAGCATTACTGGGATGAGCTATAAGAAACATGATTTCTAATATCAGTAGATTTAATTAGATTAACCAAATTGCTTACCTTCCATCACAGAGCCAAGGTAAGACCTTTGTGTGAAGATGCCCTTGCATCATCTAGGAAAAATTTCTCTGATGTAAGCATGTCTTTATGTCCCTATGACCAAGATTCTGACAAATAGAGAAACAGCTGGGATGGGAGTTTATAATATGTGTGCCCATCATGCCTTTACTAGAAGTCTGTTGGTTTATAACAGCATTTGGGACTGAGGAGTTAGTGTTTCAGCACAGGTAGAGTCTATTATGAGAAGGCCTTTCAGTTCACCCTAAGGGAGTCTTAGAGAGCCGAGACATAATAGGAAAAGATGATAAGCCATATGTTGTCTTCTCCCTCTCTTCTCTTCCCTTCCCTCATTACCAATTACTCAGGTTTTACATACATTTTAGCCTAGTATCTTCTCATGAGTTCCCCATCCCTTAACCCTTTCCTCCCTCAGTGGTCCCAACTTATGTCAAACCCACAGAGCCCTAACCCCTGCCCTAACTCTTGGGATGAAGTACCCAAGATAACCTGAATCTATCTTGCCTCTGGAACATTGGTTCTCTACTCCAGTCCTTTATGTACTCAAAGATAGCACTTATTTGAAATTTAACAAGTCAGATCTAAATTAAAAGAGAAAAGCTGACAGATATTAGAATGAGACTTTACACCTCTCTGCTTCACATTGTTAACCCAAAGCACTGTATGCTTGAGAGACAGAGGGGGAGAGAAGCTGTTAAGGTTTGAGTTCCCTTCTATAATGATCAAAGAGAGATGATGGTTAAAGGTAATAGATAGTAGAACAGGAAAGAAATACAGGAAGAAAGGGGTGAGGATGGGAAATATCCCTCAGTTAACATGGGTAGAAGGTCCTAAGCAGTATCTCTTTTTCCTTTACTCCCTGGGATACCCCTTCCTTTTCTTTGGATCCTAGTTCCCAGCTCTTATGCACACTCACCACTTTGAAAAATCCAGGACTAGTGGCCTGGAGATGGGGAATACATATCCCTACTGCCTTGTGACCAGGAGGTGGAAGAATTCCTCTTCCCACTGCTTAGGCAGAAAGAGTGAGGTTCTGGCCCACACTGAAACTTTGAATCATTTTTCTCCCCAAAACATTATTATACATAGTGGCATAATTCTGTGGTACTATGTGTTCAATGTATATTTTAGATATAAGTTAAATTTAGTTTTTATGGGCTGGCCTGAAAACCTACCAATTATAACCAAACTACCATTTATAAAACTACATAACTGAAAGATTATAAATTAAAAGAGATTCTAGTCCTAACCTCACTCCTATCTTATTTGGGCTTAATTTGCTGTGTTTTTGGTTTCTTTTTTTTTTAATTTTTTAAATTTTATTTATTTATTTATTTCCATTTTCAACATTCATTTCTCCAAGATTTTGAGTTCCAAATTTGGGTTTTGGTTTCTTCATCTGCAAAACTAACAAAATTGAACTACATCAAAGGTTCTTGACCTCTTTTGTGTAATGCATCCTTTTTGGTAGTCTGGTAAGCCTAATAGACCCCTCTCAGAATAATGCTTTTAATGCATAAGATAAAATACACAAGATTACAAGGAAAACCTGTTACACTGAAATCATATCAAAATATTTTTTGAAACAAACCTAGATTCAAATACAGCTAGAAATAAAATTATGAGCTTGTAAATAGAAAAAAAAAAATCTACACCTTAAGAGGCCTTGAACCAGTTCATTCCCAAGGTCTCTTCCCACTCATTCTACAAAATGTTCCAAAGTCTCATGATTCTTTGAAACATTTCAAATTCCAAACAATGAACTTACATACAATGCTAGCCTGTTGATAAGCTGGGGATGCCCTAAAGACAATTCCTTGCAAGAAAAGATGATAGAGAGCTTGGCCTCTCCAACTTTACTTTTCCTTCACTTCCTCTGCCCCAAACCTTAAGAATACTTGAAACAGCTGCATGTCTGGAAGGCTCTGAATCGTTAACTTTTAATTCCAGGGTGTGTTTTCATGCATGGAGACTTTCATTTTACATCTGCATGTTCATTCAGACCTAAAAGTCTATTCACTTTAATAGCTCATTACCCTCCTTTCAATTTTCATTTGCCTTCACATTTAGGATGGAGTAACTGAAAAAAAATGAAGAATATGTCTCTACAGGGTTAAAATGAAGAATCAGTGCACACATTTTTGTCTTTTTTTTCCCTTGGTCTTTTTAGTATCCATGTGTTAAATGGCTTGAAATCCATTTGTCTATTTCTTTTGGTACCAAAGGAATCTGATAAACTAGTTTGTCTTCCCTCATGCTTTCAACTTGGTCTTTTGCCTTTTTCCCTTGGTCTTTTTAGTATCTGTGGTACCATGATTGTTTTGTCATCATTCCTACTTAAAGCACTAGCCTATTATAAGCAGAAGAATTGTTTAGTATTTTAAGAATGTTTATGGGGGCATCTAGGTGGCACAGTGAATAGAGCTTTGGCCCTAGAGTAC
>JAQQSW010002951.1:0-14813 GCA_028646575.1 Pseudocheirus occidentalis
GGGGGGGGGGTCATCTAGGTGATACAGTGAATAAAGCACTGGCCCTGGAGTCAGGAGGACCTGAGTTCAAATCCAACTTCAAACACTTAACACTTACTAGCTGTGTGACCTTGGGCAAGTCACTTAACCCCAATTGCCCTGCCTTCCCCCTCCAAAAAGAGATACAAAAGAATGTGCTAGAAATGTTACTTTAGGAATACATGTTAATCTAATAAATAACTTCTGTCCCAAACTTGAGAAATGGTTACAATTATGGATGTTACACATGTCTAAGATCTCTAATAATTAAATCAACAATATGTAAACTTGTAAGGATGAGCTCCTTGGGACTGGGTGGGTGGTAAGCAATTTTCCATAAACTCACCAATAAAGTAATTGTTTCCCAAGGCAAGCATTTCCTCAGAGAGCACAAGGCCACCCAACGCTTGGAGGAGAGTAACGCTTCTGCCATCAATAAGGGAGCATTGCTTAAACCCAGTTGCAGTGACCTTCCAGAGCAAAATAAGAGATGCCGTGGCATCTTTCCAAATCCTGCAAATGGAAGCAAAGGAAAAAGTGAGCCACAAATCATCCTTTGGAAAAAACCATTTCAAGAATCAGTCAATCAAACTACCAAAAAAATGATGATGATGATGATGATGATGATGATGAAGAGAGTCCCAATGCTTTGCCTCAGTTTCCTCATCTATAAAATTGTAATAATAATAGACTTCTCTCCCAGCGTTGTTGCCCGGACAAAACGAAAGACTATTTACAAAGCTCTTTGAAAACCTTAAAGGGCTATACAAATACTGTCTATTATTATAAGCAAACAGCCCTCCAGTTACCTATTTTACTCACTTATTTTATATGGCTTTCTACAAATTAAAACTGAGACTCTATCTCTTATTCTCATTCCAAATGTAGAAAGTGGTTGCTTATACATGGTGCAGGAGATCCCAGTCTAAACTATCTTAATTTTTGAAAGCTTTCAATAACCATTTTAATAAGAAATATAAACTAAACATTACGTTCTTCCATACAAAGGTTGCTCCCGTAATTATTCATCATATAAAGAACCTCCAGAATTTAAATGATAACAATAAGCTGTTCTTTATATGCCCCTCTTGGGTTTACAAAGCACTTTATGGCTCTTATCACATTTGAGCCTAAAAACACCCCTATAATGTAGAGCATAGAGCTGTTAACATTATCTTTATTTTATAGACATCAAAATGATGTGACTTGCCTGAGGTCAGAGGGCTCTTTTCACTACATCACAGTTATTTCAAGTAATTTTACATGGTACAAAAATTATAAGACATTAAGTGAAGAGTATCTGTTTTTAAATAATAGAACACATAAGACCCTTGAAATAATACTTCCTTTATAATGAAGCCTTGGTCTGCTAATCACTGTGTTCAGTTCAAATCACTATCATGTAAGAGAGTCCAGGGTACTTAGGTGGTGCAGTGGATGAAGCACCAGCCCTGGAGTCAGGAGGACGTGAGTTCAAATTCAGCATCAGACACTTAACACTTACTAGCCATGTGACCTTGGGCAAGTCACTTAACCCCAATTGCCCTGAATTCCCCCCCTCCAAAAAGCAAGACAGACAGACTGACAGACAGAGTATGGCAGAACTTTGAGCTGATTCATGGAAGAACAGTAACAATATTTTGAAGTGTCAGAATATAAAAGCTTTTTTTAGGAAAAACTAAAAAGAACTGGGACAATTAGAATGGAGGACTATGGTCTAGTCCAAAAAAGCATATGGCAGATAATAATATTCAAATAAGAGTAATTAGTTATTCCTTATCTCACTGGGGCTAGGAGATGAAAAGCCTTGAAGTTGTATGTTATGAGATAAAACTTTTATCACAGGAGTTTCCAACCAGTAGGTCAGTATGTAGCAACAGATTTCCCAGTCAGTGGTTGCTGACACATTTGTTCAGTCGACTCAGATTCCAGTCGGGGAGGAACACAGTCAGCCAGAGACTCTAACTCCACCCCTGAGCTTCATTGGGCAGAATTCCCAATATTTATACCTCCCGAACCCACCCACCTACAGAAAGCTCAAGGCTTTTCAAAAACAAAAAAGAACTCCTGATCAAAAAGAGCTGGGGACTCCTGATTTGGAGCATGAAAGATATTCAAGTTCCATAATGTGTAAAATGGGCAGGGTAGGAAAGATTTGGATCCATTCTCTTTGGCATCAAGAAGCTGCCGCTTCCTTCATTAAAGGGCCTCTAAGGGGAATGTATCCAGTAGTGTGGTCAAAGCCATCTGGCCAACAACATTATATATAGGATGGCATACAAATTCTAGCAGTATTCTTGGGCCAGGGAACTCTGCCTTAGAGTGGCACTACATGTCTTTTCTCTTGGCAAAGTCTCTTAGTTCTTCTGGGTTGAGCTGCAATGTGGTAGACAGAATGGACATGGGAAAGAATGGAAGCAGACTATTTCAATAGCGTAGACAAGAGATTATGGGAACCAAAGCTATATGTTGGAGAAAGCAGATTCCCAAATAATACACTTTTTCTAAGTGTAATTATTTTGTTTGGATAAAAGTTTTTCAGTTTCACATAACTAAAATTACTGTCTTTGGGGAGCACTTCCATACCTTGTTTGTTCTTGACCAAAATTCCATCCTTTGCCATAGTTGTGAAAGGTAAATGATCTGCTTGCTTTCTTATCTTTTTTAAAGGTATTAAATTTTGTGTTCAGATAGTTTATCCTTTGATATACAGCATAAGCTGTTGTTCTGAGCCCAGTTTCTCTCAAACTACTTCCCAGTTTCCCCCAGAAATTCTAGACAAAAAGTAACACTTCCCAAGATAGGGCATCCCCCATCTTTCATTTTGCATTGGCTAACCCCATGCCTAGACATACTCCCTCCTCACCTCTACCCCATAAAGGCTCTTACTTCACTTCAAACTCAATTCAAGAACCACTTTGTTAATAAACTTAGCAACTAAATAAATGTAGTTCATGAGAGAGATGGAAAAGGCAAGGCTGATTTCAGCATTATACACTTGGGTAACTGTGAGGATGGTAGGGCTCACTACAAAAATAAGAGTTTCTTTCCCTGCTATTTTCATATTATTTTGGGTCAGGGAAATATTAACATTTCAATTTACAATTTGGGTATTCTATGATTATTAAGTAATCCAATGACCCACTGAAATTGTTAAAGGCTCAATATCTTTTTTGAAGACAAACATGATTGAGAAAAGTTCTCATGCCCGCCTCTCAGTTTTGACTGATCTCTTCTGCATCCTTAGCCCTATTGTGAAGCTGCCAAACAACTCCAAAGGCATGGACAATCAATTACATGACACTTCTTCCTCCATTCCCTGGGTGGCATCAGCTGTGCCTACACATGTAACTCTTAAGATCTTTCAGTAATAAATTATTTACATGGGCAAATACATCCTGAGCATAGCATTTATATTTTAATCCACTAAATATTATTTAGTGCTCTCTCACAAACCAACCTGAAATTTCACCAGATACCCTTAAGAATTTTATTTTATTAAAAATTTCCTGTAATTGCCCAGCAGACACAATGACCCCTCTAAAAATTTAGCAAATGCAGCATTTCTATGATACCTATCATTGCAAAGTCAGGCATCTCAAAGCAAGCGAACAAAACCACATTCTTACTTTACTGAAGTATTCTGTGGGACTTCGAAGGATACCAGCCGGCCTCCAGAAGAATTATTGGAACTGGCATTCCCACAGGCAATATCCGGGATTATCTGAAAGCAATAATGGCTGGTTATTTTTCATTCTTGATATGTTGATAAGGAAAATGAATCTTATCAGAAGGAAATCCCAACAATAGCATTCTCTCAGTTTCTATTTAAGGAAGAAAGAATAAACTCCTAAGAACAAAGAAATCATCAATCCTTTTAACACCCAGAGATTCCCCTGCAGTCCTTCTATGAATTGAGGTAATGGAAAAGATTGAGTATGAGGGAAGCAATGAAGATTTTAATCTTTTTATTGTTCAATTTTTCATATATTCAACAAATCCTTCTTGAACATCTTTGGGATGGGGTTGTGTGCCTAAAAGATCAAGCTTAGTCTTTAAAGCAAGTCATGCTAATTAGGAGAAAAATGCTTCTAATTATGATGAAGAAAGTCCACCAAGAACTCACAATTGATTGGCAGGGGGGGCAGGGTAGGGAGGATGAGAGGCAGAGGTTTGTTTCCATGCTTAATAGGTGGACCACGTATCCTTGTGTAGGTGGTCAGGGTTGTCTAGTGAAGTCAGTGCCATTCAGCTTTGTTTTTTAGTACCACATGACATATGTGTGTATGTATATGTATGCACATGAGCATGTCGATATAGATATAGGTGTAAATTTATTTTCACCTTTTTGTTTTATTTTCTACAAAGTTCCTAGAAAAAAAAACACTAGGATCTACACTCAGTAAAAGGGAAACGCCCTCTCCTGCAAAACAAACAAATGGAAAATTATCTCAGAATAAAAAAGCATTCCTTCAAAAGGAGACACTTTATTAGCATCATGGTCATGACTGCTGAATTACACTGGGAAAAGTATTCCTTTCCTCCCAAGGTAGTCGCAATACATCACCCACTCATGTCACACGTGTACGAGAGGGGAGAAGATGATTATTGAAAGTACTCACCCTTCTTGGATTAATCTCTTCTTCTAGAATGAGAGTCACTGATACTTGTCCCCTAAGCCCAAAGACTACAAACACTATTAAGGTAAACCCAGAATATTGTCATCCTCAAAGGATTTCAATCTCAAATGGAGAACAGCTCGCATTTTGACCAGAATCAAAATGAGCCACATCAGCTAAACATCCTTGCATTGTTAAAGAGGTAGAATGAAGTCTAAATGCATTTGTCACTATTCATCTCCCTTAACTTGTCTCTAGTCCTCTTGACTAAACAAAATATCAATGGGACCAAAAGGTAGGACAAATCCAGCTTTACATTTGCCACAAGAAAAGTAGCATTTCTTGCCAACCAATTCACAGATTTAAGCGGCCATAGGGTGATGGCTTTCCTTTTAAAGAGGTTTCCTAATAAACTGAAAATGACATCAGGCATGCATTCTAGAGGGCCTAACATAACTTGAGAAGATTTTGTAGCTAAAAATGGCATAAATTTACCACATTTTGGGGTAGGCAGGGGAAGCACTGGAGCTCAGGCTGACTGTAGCCTTTATGAACAATTGGGCCAAAAAAGAAATGGGTCATCTCATAAACATCTGTGTTTTTGATACTATATTTCTGCCTAGAGAAAGACTACAGGAAGAAGACTGAATTATAGCTTTAGTAATAAAATGGATCCCCCAAAAAACCAATGGGGAAACTGTCAGATACATTTCTCAGATATAGTAAAGATCTATGACTTCTCTCCCTGAAACTGCAAAAATATTTAACAATACATACTCATGACTGTCTTCATTCAACACTATATATAGAATATAAAATGAAAACCTTTATCCTTTCAATTCAGCTGAAAATCAATGCTTACATAACTGTAGACAGCATTTGTTCCCCAATTCCTGTATCCATTACACATGTAAGTTAAAGAATTTGTTGAAAAATCTGCTCCTTCACTGAAATCTAGGGGTCTATTAATAACTCTATTTGCCAGTAGGAAGGCATAGTATAATAACTCACAGCCAAGGATTCAACAAGTATCAACAAATGGAAGTTGGTATTGCTACAACAATAAATAAAAATCTGTGAAGCCAGTCTCAAAGAGGACTCTAAATAGACATCTCCTATCAAAGAGTGATGGTAATGAAATGTCTTCAGATTGGTAACCATTCAGTTTCAATTACATTGAAAATGGCTTGGGCTGTGAATAGGGGGCAGTTCGGTTTGTTCCTTTTGTTTGTTTGGAGTATCAAAGAGGGTCTATTTTCCTATCAGGGAGTTCTTCCTTCTTCTAACGTACATCCTCAATTCTTTAGTTAAGTTAATGAGTTGCCTAGAGGACTATGAAATTAAGTGACTTGCCCAGGGTCACAAAGCTAGTATAGTCCCCAGGTCATAGGATCATAGATTTATTTGTTTGTTTTGCTTTGGGGAGAGGGGAGGGCACAGCAATTGGGGTTAAGTGACTCACCCAAGGTCACAGGGCTAGTAAGTGTTAAGTATCTGAGGCCAGATTTAAACTCAGGTCCTCCTGACTCCAGGGCCAGTCCTCTATTCACTGCACCACCTAGCCACCCCAGGATCTTAGATTTAGAAGACTGGGAAAGATGCTAATGGCCATGTAATCTAATCCTCTCGTTTTACAGATGAAGAAACTGAGGCCCCAACATCATCCAAACAGTAAGTGGCAAAGCTAGGATTTGCACCCAGCTCTTCTTTTTCACTGTTCCATACTGCTGGTCTCAAACTGAGAGCTTCCTGAATCCTAGGCTGGCTTTCTCTCCATTATTCCATGCTGCCTCTAAGCAAATAGATGCACCATGAACAAAGCCTAAACGTCAGCAGAAAATCTCCAAATAGAACAGTCTTCGGAGGGATTTCAGAGTGTAGTGTTAGATTCCACTATCACTTCTTCCAGAAAATTCCACAAATTGAGCCATACCCTTCTAAATCTGCTATGTAACACAGAACACAAACACAACCCCACTTGACAGACGGAAACCTGAGATGGCTTACTCATAATAGTGTCTAATCAGCAAATCTCTCCAGCAAAAAAAAGTATCTGGGCTTTTTTCTTCCCTTGATTTGCTTTTTTCTACTTCCAGAGTAACTACTGACTGGGATAATACATACAAGAGAGGTTGTGTGGCATAGTAGATAGGGGGATGTGGCCTTGGAGTCAGGAAGATCTGGGCTCAAGTTCTGTCTTTGGCACTTATGAATTGGGTGACCGTGATCAAGTCCCCTTAACCTCATAGCATTCAGACAAATTACTGATCTGCATCTTTGGAAAATGACACTGGAAAGTAGCTGAAATTATAGATCCAGACCATATGTGCATTTATGTGTGTGTGTGTGCATATATCAATGTGTATATATATGCATGTATACATACATATGTATGTAGACACACAACATGTGGTTATATGTGTATACCCATGCATATAGACACGTGTATTTACACACTGTTGTGATGTATTATAAACACATGCATGTACCCACAAACACAACAAGTTCTACTTGATAGAACTCAGCTTTTTACATATCTTGCTGGGTTACAGGAAACTGCTTGCATCCACATTGTGTATGTATACACACACATACACATATGTACAGATATATACACAGATGTGCAGATATATTGTGTGCATATGTGTATTTGTGCATATGTGTGTATATATACACATTGTGTGTACATATATATACACATGCACACATATATAATAAGTTTAACTTGATTCTACTCTGTTTTACATATATGTTACTGGGTTAGAAAAAATGACTGTTATGTGTATACATACACATGCACATACAACATGAATATAAACCATTTTCTGTAACCCAGCAAGATACATACAAAGCTTAATGGAATCAAGTTGAACTTGTAATCCAGTTCCAGTCTTCTTGATTGGGCTGTTTTTACTGTTAAAATCTGCTTTTACTGTTAAAAAGCAACAACCATACATTTGAATACCTGGTTTCTTATAGTGTAGGGGGAAAAAATCCATATGAAATCTTCACACTCACCTCTATTTCATCCCATTTCATATTTACGACTTTCTGGCCCTCTTTTGGCTGCCATGTGGGAAGGGTCACTGTTGCTTGAGAGGGGGGCAAAATTTCATCAGGCTCTTGTGTTGAAGAGACAGGTTGGAGTTGCCTTGGAGCTGGGGACTCTGTCCAACTGGAGACAGGAAGTTCGGTAGATGCTTGCTCACAGCTGATACCTTTGTAGCCCTCATCACAAATGCAAAGGTATCCATCTTCGCTAGTGCTACAGTTGCCATGGAGACAAGGGTTGCTGGCACAAGGGTCTGCTACAAACTGAAAGGAAACAATAAATGGGTCAATTACACCCTGCTAAGAAGAGTCACAATCTATTGGAGCAGGACAGGGTAGCAGTAGGAGTGGAGGGGAATAATCTCTGTATTCCACAAAGAAGCTGTTTCAGAAAAGACATTTTAAGTTGCATACAAAGAACCTTGCAGGCTCTATACAGTTGGTAAATTGAGGAAAGATAAGACTACGTGAGCATCTAACAATGAAAAGTTTCATGGACAGTCAACCCCCAAGCTTCAAATGTTAAACAGTAGCGACTCCAAGGACCAGTTATTTTGGGGAGTGAGTCAACTAGAACTCAGTCTCTAAGAGGAGATACCAGGTAGGTTATTTTTAAAAGAGTGTCATGCCAAATAACACTAAAAACTTGAAAGTAAAGAGATCTCACTCTTTTCCACACCCTTTCTTTGTTGGTGTCTGATAGAGGTGGATTCAGCCTCACGGCTTCTCCCTTCCTCTTCCTCTTCTTCTTCCTTTTCCTGTACTGCTTTCCTAGTGATTTCAGAATCTTTGGGAAATGGCTAACATTCTGATGGCATGAGTCTATTACTTGATGGACATGATGGATGCCTAAATGGAACTTACTTTCAGTGGTAGTCATAAAAAGTGCCTGGCATCTTATAGGAAAGATAATTCAGGGAGGGGGGGTGGTAGAGTTAAGATGGCGGCATAGAAACAGGGGAAAGAGAATTCAGGACTTTTATTTGGTCTAGGCATCCTGGTTCATAGGTGAATTTATCATTCTTGACCAAAGCCTCTCTGTGTTACTTTTTTATATAACTAAGTTGTTTTAAGAAACTGATATGAAAAGATTACCTCCTTTATCCACCTCAAGGATCTCCCATGTAAATATAAAGTGTTCTTTGGCAAACTAATGCCCCTCTAATCCACCTATCATTATTATATTCTTTTCTGGAGATAGTCAATATAGACATCACAACTTCAATGACACAAACCTTTGAGCAGTCTCTCATAGCTATGTATTCATTCATTTGTTCATTTGGCAAGTCTTTATTGCCATTTAGCCCCTGATGGCAATAGCCCTTGGTAGTCTTCAGGCATTTGTCATATTCTAGTGGTCACTATATTTACCTATATGTATCTCTATATAAGTCCTGAAGCTTGTTGGCACTCCAGAAATTATATCTCACTTCCTGACCCAGTCTAGTGTCTTTGACAATATTCTGTCCATAATACTTAGTAAATATTTGACAAATAAGTGAAGGCATCTTCATGGCCAAAGACCATTTCTAACTCTAGCCAACCTTTGGCAAATGTGCAATGTTGCTAAGTAAGATAAACAAGTCAAAAGAAGCTTGAATGGTTCAGTCAAGTCAGCGCTGGTACTGTTATTTAAATAAACATGTCTTAATATCTTTTTGTACCACCTAGATGTTATCCTGTGTCTCTCCCTCTTCCTACTCCCAGAAAATCATCCCATATAACAAATAACTTTTTAAAAATTATAAAAACCAATAAGTACTTTAAAAGTCTGACAATATATACAATATTCCATATACACAGAGCTCCCACCTTGGCAAAGGATTTGGGGGAAAAGTTATATTATATTATATTTCTTCTTTAGGGCCATACTTGTTCTTTGGAATTTTGAAACATTCACTTTTTCTATTTTTTCATTGGTTTTTCCATTTCCATTATTATAGTCATTGTGTAGATAATTGTCTTGACTCCACTTATTTCATTCTGCATTAGTTCATATAAGACTCTCATGTACCTCTGTTTTTCTTGTATTCATTGTTTCTATAGCACAGCAATATTCCATTACATTCATGTGCCACAATTTACTCAGCCACTCTCTAGTATGGATGGTAGTGTATGGACAATAGTAGATAGGCATTTACTTTTGTTTCCAGTTATTTGCAACCACAAAAAGTAGCATTCCTGCTGTTTAAAACAACCACAACGGTAAGGCATACTTCCTCCAAAATGCAAGCCAGTAACCCAGTTTTTATATATGAAAACCAAGAAGTAAGTTATGATATTTATGTAAAAGGTTTTTTCTAGGGATTTCATTTCTGTGGCTAAGTAAGGATAAATAAAAGAATGAGGGAGCTCCCAAAGAGCTTGGCAGGTCAATAACTGGAACCCAAGATGAGCTTCCTCAAAGGAGATGAGGGCCCAAGATCATCTCCAGAGAAGTGTAAGCCTTTGGCAAGTCACACTATGTATGTAGCCTGTTCCTTCTGCCCATCACCAAACCGTTTATGCAAAGGAAAGCAGGTGTAATTGGTTATCAAGGGCAATCATGAAGGGGAACAAAAGTCACAAAAGGGTAACACTCAGAGATGTGTGGGGAGCTTTTCCTACTTCAATGATAGTGGTGGTGTTTCAGCAGGTCAAATTGCATGCATGTGCATAAGCCTCAGATGTCTCTTACAACCCACCAATGTCACTATCTCCCTCCCCCACCAGCTGCCTCCCAACTAGTAGGAAGCAATAGCACTGAGATCCTCAAAAGTCAGAGCCCAAGGGCTTCCTTATAATACCGTAGAGACAGCTCTAACAATGGCCGCGGAGATTGATTGAACAATGCTAAGAGAACGAGAAGCAATTTCTTTTCTGATGCTGGATTTCCTCAATCTGATAAATGCACAAAATTGCAAACAAAATCAATGAAACCTGATTGAAGTTTGGACTAAAAGAAATAGCAAATTATCAAGAAGGAAATGAGGGGAGAATCTAAAGATTGAGTCCTCAGATACATCCTTTTGTTAAAAGCTAAACAGTAAATTATCTGATTGCCCCCCAAACGATAGAACATAGTGACAATAAGAAGGAATTAGGGGACGATTGATTCCTAATTGAAAATATTTTCATACTTGTCTGTGCTTTGTGTAAGCCCTTCCATTAACAGTGATCATCCACAGCCTCCACAACAAGGTCATTTTTTTCTCTTTAGTACATTTTGATGTTTTGATTCTATTGCATCAAATTTAAGGTAGAAGTGCAATCTCTGAAATGATAACTTTTGGATGATGAACCTCTGATGTCATCACCATTGTTATATGCGCAATTTTCCCTAAAAATCACTTCCTCCATGCTGGAGAGTCCAAAGGGAAAGAAAATATCCTATTTAGGGGGTCATTGCTGTAAGAACCTGAAGGTATAAAACCATATAAATAACTGGTTTATAAAATGAAAAATAAAGGAGAAGCTCATAATTACTAAACCTTCACTTGAAGAATATGCAACCCTCATGTAGTAACTTCTTGGTCATCATTTCTTGAGGATGATAACTTTTATAACACTGGCTGTAGCAATCAGCCCAAACAGGGTACATCCACAGGTTAACATTTTCCCTCTTGCATTTAACTTGGGCTCATTTTTGTGGAGTATGTTTACTAAATCAACACTCACTTGAATTAAATTTACATATGTGGTCCAAGTTTTTCACCTAATGGATCTAACTTGGTCTTTTTCCACTTTTTATTCTACTCTATTAAATGTAAGTCAAATATCCCTTCTCTCCTCCCCACTCCAATTCAAAACATACAGAGAACAGATTATCCTTGACCCTGGGTCCAAGAAAGCACTACAATACTATATACCCTCATGTAAAAAATAAATATGTTTTAATATAACTGTAACTGTATTGTGGACTTGAAATCCACCTAAGGAATTACTTTATAACTAACAGAAACCCTCAATATAATTTTTTTCATTGAAGTCAATCTATCTGACCCATTTCTTTAAGTAACTTCTCTTCCTTACCCTTTTTTCTGTGCACCCTTAATCCTGGAAAATCACTTACTGCCCAGTCTCTTCATTCTGTAACATTATTTTAGGCCTTAAACTCAAACCTAATCAGTACCATTTGCTTCTTGGATCTGACTGAAGGGTGGAGCACTCTTCCCAACATCTCCATCAAAAGAGGGCACTCAGGTAGTCATCTCTTCATTTTCCAGCATGCTCCACTCCTCTGAATTTCTCCATCATGTCCCCCAGACATGTACTTTCCCTCTCCCCAATTCTCAACTTCCTTTTAGTTTCTGTACTCCCTCACTAGAGGATAAGCTTCTCTAGAGTAGGGTCTATGTTTTGCCTCTCTTTATATTTCCTGTACTCAGCAGAATGCCAGGCACATAGTAGGTGCTGAATAAATCTTTATTCACCAGTTGACCCTTTCATCAATACTCAACTCATTAGTGCACCCTTCAGAATACAGAAAGATCAAAACCCAGTGAAAATTAATTAAGGCAATCTTGCTTCAGAATCAAAGTCCTTTACAGGTTTGTTGAAGATCACATCAGATTTATTTGTCCTTCTTTTCCATTATTGTAAAAAAAAAAAACAAGAATGAACAGGTGGTTCTGCAAATAGGGAATACTGTTAATAAAACACTTATTTGAAGGCATGGCTATGGTTCCCTTGTCGACTGTAATCACTTATTTGTTTGAAGTCTCTCAATTACAAAAGTGTTTATTGCTTATCAATAAAAAAACAATGTCGACAATGACCTGCATAAACTGAACATCTTCTTAGTAGAGATCATTTTCTGAATGACAATGACCACTCTGAGTGACACAAGGGGTCTATTTAACCTAACAAAATATTTTCCTTCCCTAGTATAGAGGGAGTTAACATGATCTGTTAAGGTGGAAGCTTTAGAAAAGGGATTCTCAGTCACTTATGGATTAGACTTAAGGATCCCTGGGAATACTTTCATGCTTGAGATTTTGTGGTTCCAAATTCAGAAAAGAGAAAGAAGCCTGGGGGAGGGGACTGAGGGAGGTTGAAAGAAGGTTTCATGAAGGAGAGATCTGAATTGATTCTTAAACCATGGTCAGGAATTAGGTGGCAAAGAAAGGGTACACTGTCCAAATAAAATTCAGAAGTCAAGTGGAAGAGGAAATTGAATAGATGGGAGCAAAAAGTAAATGTAGAGAAGTAGTGGAGAATGAATAGAGTCTATAGACCCTGTAGGCACTGAGGGACCATTAAAATCTGAGATGAACAGAAACTTAACTGGTTCAAGAAGATAAATCTGGTGGGATTAGAGCAAAGGAAAACAAAAAAGGAGGCACAAATTCAGAGTCTATGAGGAGCTAAGAGTCAAAACTAGAATAATGGCAGTAGAGAAGCAGAAGAAAAGGATAAAAGCAATACTATGAAGGTAGAATAAATGACATTTAGTCATAGGATAGATGAGGTGGATAAGGGAGATGGAGGAACGAAAGATGAAGATTCTGAGCTTGAATGACAAAGAATGACAATGCTCTCCAAGGGAAAACCAATTCCATCAGTTGGGAGATAGCATCTGTGGACCATAAAGTAAATTATCAGAGGAGAGGTTTATTTCATTCTTTGTACTTATAACCCTAGAGATTAGGACAGTGCCTAGCAAAGAATGGGTGCTTAGTAAATGCTTGTTGCTTGATTATTTTTGTCTCACGTCAAATTATTGTTCTCATTTTGTCTGATGGAGATCTCAAGTATATTGAAGCACCACCCTCCTACCCACAATCCACTAAAGACAAGAGAGCCATTACAATGACACTGCCAGGAAATGTCGAACATTTTGCAGCTGAAAATAACAAAAGTGCTCATTTCATTTACTGAAGAGAGCACTACAATACCATATGCCTTAATGGTATAAATCTATTTTGATATTACTGTAACTCTGTGTTATGGACTTGAGATCCACTTAAGGAATTACTTTGCAACTAATGGAAACCCTCAATACCAAAAGAAAATGCTTTTAAAAAAAAAATTCTAAGTGATTTTACTTGAAGTTAATCTATCTGCCCCATTTCCTTACTATGGTCTAAGCCATTTATAAGTCTTCATAAAAGGAGGCTACTAGTAGAGTCCAACCATCTGAGGACCATATTATTTCATTAAAAAATTGAATTGAAGAACGTTAAAAGGCCATGGACAAATTCCTCCAAGCGTAAGAGTTGTCTATTCAGCTACCATGTTGCCTATTTCAAACATATTGCTTTTAGGGAAATTTCCCAAAATACATCTATTTTCTTGCTGGCCACCTAGCTTTTTATACAAATATTTTATGAGAAAGAAGGAAGACTTGCTCAGTTATAAAGTAAAGATAAGAACTGGGTAGGCTGTCCTACTGTTCTCCCCACTATCTGCCACTCTACTTATCCTCTGGGTTTCCCAGTAGATCAGAAAGTAAGGGAAGAAACTCCAGTTCACATAGCCCTGGTTCAGACATAACGAGTCTGTAAGGGAGCAATTCATTTTTTGTTCCTTTAATTGTTCATAAGATGATTCTCCTTACAGAATAATTTCAGTGCTTTTACATTGTCCTACAACAATAATCACTTATATTCTTATTTCACCTTTGATCTATTTCACCTTTTAAGACAGCTTTATCAAAATAGACCTCTCTATTTAAGAAAATAAAGTACAGTACAGAAAAGAAAAAAAAACAATGAATTCACATACTCACACATCCCAAAACAAGGGATTTGCCCAAAGTATTGTTCCTCCATCACAATGATCTTTAAAAAGGGGTTTAGAGCAGAACCAGGAAAAATTTGTACACAATCAGACACATCATATGTATGATGACCAACTTTGATAAACTGGACTTTTCTCAGCAAAGCACAATTATAAGACAACTCTACAAGTCTCAGGATGGAAGGAGATGTCTACATTCAGAAAAAGATCTAGAAAGACCAGAGTTTAAATGGAGACTGCAGCAATGCATGCTATTATTCTTTTCCATATTTGGTTTTGTTTCTTCTTTCCCATTGTTCACTCCATTGGTTACAACCCTTCTATCCAACCAGACTAACGTCCAATGTGAAAGTATTTGCAGATCCTTTACTTGATTGCATGCTGCCATGGGGGGGGGGGGGGGGT
>JAQQSW010002952.1:0-14813 GCA_028646575.1 Pseudocheirus occidentalis
CTCAGTGGCCCATGGACCTCATGTCCTGCTCTTTCATCTAGTCTAGGAGACCAGGACTTCCTTTACTTCCATGAATCTGACCATGTGGGTAGCTTGGAGACCCATCCTTAGTCCCTCATCCCATTAATGCCCTCATCTCTTCAGCCTTCCTAACCTTCCCATTCTCATCTGCCAGCTCAAGTTCTCCCCAGTCCATTAGTGCCTTCAGTCCTATACCCCAGTCCCCACCCCAAGTTCCCCACTTACCATCCCCAAGTGACCAAAGAGCCAGTTCTTAAGAGGGGCCTGAGGAAAGCACTGAAGCCTCTGGCAGTTGATATAGTATCGTTGGACAGAGGTCAGGCCCTTGACCAGGATCCAGGTGCCAAGGGCCAGGAAAGCCAGGAGCTTAATGAACAAAAGCCCAGACTCTAGGCCTGCCAGGCCCATCTGATGAAAGAGCCACTTGAGGGCAGGCAGCATCCTGCAGGAAGAGAGAAAATGAGGCAGAGGGGGAGGTATACGATAGTCTTAGGATAATCGATGGGGCTGGAGATATGAGCTAAGGGATGTACAAGCAAAGAGGCATGGAGAGGAAGCCTAATAAATTTCAAAGTAGTTTAAAGAAGGAGGAGGGAGTAACAAGATTAGGAGAGGTAGGAGAGGGAAGCAAGTACAAGAACATGAGAGGTCTGTGGAAGAAGGAAGACACTGAGGCTCCAAATGCACCAGTGCCTTGTTTGCTTAGGCTTAGAGACTGCTGGAGGCACATTTCTAGAGGGGAGTACATCCCACAGACTGCTAAAGGAAAGCTAAAATCAGAGTAGGGGTGCCCTGGCCATTAAACTCAGAGGGCTCTCTGTCAGCCCTCAGCTGGGTTCTTGGTCTTCTGTTTTTTGCTTTATTTTCTGGATGCCAGAACTTTCTTGATGTAACTAACTCTAGAAGCCCATCCTCCCATCAGCTTCTTCCAGACTCCAGGCCCAGGCTCCAGATTCATGGGCACTCAGTGAACTGCTGAAATAACAGAGCTGTCTCACACTATGTCTCTACCTAGAGGCCACTCCTAAGTCCAAGCTGACCTGGCCTGAGTCTGAATTCCAATTCTAGAGCCTTGAGGCCTTTTGGGTGGCAGACACAGCTCTCTTCCCAGGAAGAAGAGTCCTTTTGTCCCTGTAGCCAGCTCCTGGGGTTTGTAGAAGGGGGAGCCTCCAAGGAAAGCATCTAATCCTGCTACCCCACCAGCTTTTTCAGTTTCCTGATGAGAAATGTTCCACCTGCCCATGATGGACCTACAAGCTGTACTTTGCTTTTGCTTTCCCCTCCCAATTCTTCCCAAACATTGGCTGCTTCAGGAACCACTCTACCCTGAATAAATAAGAGGTTGGGGCTTGGCAGTCAGTCCTCAGCTGGCATAGTCACATCTGGTTGCAGGAGGCCTCATCCCATTTCCCAAAAACTGAATATGAAGAGGTTTGGGGAGTGGGGTGTGTGAGGGAGTGTTCTGAGGGATGTCATATAATCCCTAGTGGGTTCTTGTCTGCAAAATAATTTCATCAGGATCCAAGCTGTCTTTTGGTAAAGTTTCAAAGTTTATTGATATGCTGGTTTAGTAGCAGGCATAAGAAATAGGGGTATCTGCAAAGTGCAGGGATCTAAGGTAGAGTTATAAAGTTTTATGCTCTGCAGCAGGCAGGAAAAGGTTAAGGAGAGCCTGCAAAGATCTGTGACTTGAGGGGCAGTTCTTATAACCCTGAAACTGTCAGTCAAAGGTTAATTATGCTAAGTAGGTGGGCAAAGGTGGAGTTAGGGAGGAGTTTAAGAGTGGTCAGTACTTAAAGGGACATGCACTTTTTATATCAACTGCACATGTAAATTACCCATAATTCACTGGTAAATTCCCTAGGGGGGCTATAGGGAGGTGTGGTTTGGAGCTTCAAATGTCACTATGTAACTTTCGGCCAAGGATGAATGACATATGTCCAGTATGGCCGTTTGGGAGGACAGGCTTAATTGTTTCCAAGTCTGGGAACTAGACTGATTAGGGATTCAGGAGGTACCATATTGAGACAGAGTTATCTATCTGATAATGTTCAAGGCTTTTTGGTGCAGCTGGGCACTTAGAACAAAGGAGTTTTCTCTAAGGGTTTGTTTATAGAACACTTTTGAAGCTTGTTTCTAGGCAGACTTACTAGCTAAGGGTAAAGACTTTTAGGCTGGGGGAAGGGAGATGCAGGGTTTATGCCTTTATGGCTGGGGTGGGGGTGTGTGGAAAGCATGACTTTTATAACTTAATTACACAGGCTTGTTACAAACTGATGTTACATACATAGGTACCTGAACACAAATGGGATTTTACAAATTGAGGTTACAGAAAAAAGCATCCCAGACCGCATCAAATAGAGAAGGAGGAGATGGGTGAAAATCCTTGAGCCAGAAAGCCTCACCCATTTGCACCTAAAGCCCGAGATTAGGTTCACCACTTATTCCTGAGAGTTCCTCTGACTGTGGACAGTCTTAGTAGGAATAGTTATGAAGAAGTCTCAGGCTGCTTAGCACTTCCTAGAGGGAGGGGTATGGAGCAGGGGAGAAAGGGGTAAGGTGTCAGGAAATCCTAAATTGCAGAAAGTTTGGCCTGGCATCAAGGAGGTACTTCCCAAATGTTTCTTCCCTTAACTCCCCACCTTCATGGGGTTCTTTCCCACCTGCAGATTTGGGTCCTGATTTCCCTTAGCTGGTGGAGCCAATAGGGAGAAAAGACAATGGGAGGGGGAACATGGACTTTGAAGGAGTGAGGAGGACAGAAGGGCTGGGGGCCTGGGTAGAGTGGAACCAAAGGCCACTGAGGAATGGGTCAACTTTCTAAAATCTGAGCCTTCCTTTGTTGGGAGCAGAAAAAGGTCTCAGACTAAGGTATGTAACTATTTATTGTGCTCTTTACTTACCTCTGAGAGCTGTGAGTCTACAGTAAAATAAATCTGTGATATCCTCTCCATGACCCCTCCTCCTTCCCACAGACCCTTCATGTCATGAGATAGTCTCTTACCAAAGTTCACTAGAGATATTAAGAAATAAAGACTTTTAGAAGTACAAGTTTTAAAGACTGGTAGAGTCACCTGTCGATCCATGCCTGGTAAATCTTATTTAGCTAGAGGGGTACCGAAAGGGTCATAACTCTACATATAGCTCTACAGTCAAAGGTTGGATTTGGAGTAGAAGTAAAATAGAAAAGAAACAGCTCACCAAATGCCCAATAGAATGTTAGTGGATCTCCTGTCCCTCCCTGCTTCCTCCTGGGGCTCCTCTACCTATCACAAGACCTCCCCCTCAGAGAGGTGCTAGGATCTCTGCATCCCCCAAATGGCTTTGGTCCTCTCTGCCTCCTCGATCTATTATTAGGACTACCAGTGTCATGGAAGGCCCTATCCCTATGTCTTGCATCTCTACAAGTGGTCTTCATCTCCATGCCCTATCTTTCCCATTTCCTATTCCAACCTTTGTCATGGTACAATTGAGAGAGTGCTGGTTATTTCAAATCCTAACTAAGCAGTATACTATGAGTGTGATCTCAGGCAGTTAATCAAAGAGCATTTATTAAGTACGACTAATTTATTAAGAACAAGAATATTATTAGGGACACCAAGACGTGCCCTTAAAGAATTTATATACTATTGGGGAAATAATACACATGTGCAAAAAGTGTGTATAACATATGTAATGTATTCACACAAAACACATACACATGCATAGATATATGTATGTATATATGCATATATGTATAGACACATGTATGCATTCACATGTTTATACACATGGTATATTATAAAGGATAAGTATATATATATGTTTTTATATGTATTTAGATTTACATCATGTATATTACATATACACAAATATAAAATGTATATATGTAAGTAAATATAAGGTTATTTGAAAGGGAGGATCCTCACCAGGAAGTCAGGAAAGACTTTATGTAGGAGGTGGTGTTTGAGCTGAGTTTTGAAGGAAACTAGGGTTTCTCTTAGAACAAGAGGTGATGGCGTAGTGGGGTGTGGGGGGAATTCCATGAATGTGGCAGATACAGCTTTGAGATATAAAGGCACAGACATGGGAAATGGAAGGTTACAAGTCACTTGAATACTCTGTGCCTCAGTTTCCTTGTCTATAAAGGAAGGGGATGGATGAACAGCCTTTGAGTCCTCTTTCAGCTGTTGACCCATGATCCTCTGACCCTCCATCCTGTCTCCCCTCAGTTGCATTCATTAGCAGGAGGGGGAGAGAGAGAGAGAGAGAGAGAGAAATGGAGACAGAGACAGAGAGACCAATTGGAGTCTTACAGTAGTCCGAGGAGGTTAGGTACTCCTGATATTTTTATTTGCCTTTTATAGAGAAGGAAACTGAGGCTCACAGAGGTTGCGACTTATTCAAAGGCATACAACTAGTGAGAAGCAGCAGCAGCTGAATTCACACCTATCTTTGCTGATTCCGAATCTGGGCCCCTTTACACTAGCCAAGATGCTAAACTCTCCTTAAGGACCCTCTGGCAACAAGGGACTCTGATTTACTCAGATAACCAGCAAATGCATTCAAGGATCCCTTCCTCTGGAGACCGGGGATTCTGAGACTGTCTTTCTTCTGAGAAAGACACAGAATTTCTTCCTATTTCCAGTCTTTTTTCTTCCTCATCTCAGCTGACCCCTGTCCAGCACAAATCTTCAGAACTGACTAAAAATCATACGAGAGTGAGAACAAAACACGACTCAGCAGAACTAGGTCCCAGATGGGGGCAGGGTATCATGGAAAGAATGGGCCCTTTGTTGAACTTGTAGTCAAGATTGTTTGCAGAGAGAATTACCAGAGCTCCGCTTTTCTCCCATTTTCCAACCTTTTTTCCCAACTCCTGTGTCCTCTGCCTCTCCTTGTCTCCCACCTCTTCAGCTTCCCCTTCTGTCTTTCTCTTTGCGCTCTTCTGTGTTTCATCTCCTCATATTTCAGAGTACTACCCTGTCACCACCCCTCCCCCATGATCCTCTTCTTAGCCCCAAGCAGCCTAGATGAGATACTCCTTCTCCAGTCCCCATTTTGAGTCTTTTTCCAACAGTACCTGGTAAATCCTCTTCGGAGGAACTCTGGGAATTTTGGATGTCCCTGTTTTGCTGTCTTGGGATCCCACTGCTGCTCACTGTAACCCAATACCAAGGAAAGTGTTCTATAATCCTCTTTCCCCTGCTAACGACTTCTCTTTCCCTCAGACTCCACCTCTGCAGGAAAAAAAGACAGAAAAGCCTGAATGAGTCACTGATTGGAGCCAGGAAAAGGGAGGGTTGGGGCCAGAGTCAGAAAAAAAGAGGAGTCAAGTTAATAAGAACAAGAGATGGAACAGTGGGTGAAAGGGGAGGAAAATTAACAACTCAGGCCGTCAAGGTCACTCTCTCCACTGACTTCCAGAGCTCCCTCCCACACTTCCTTCTGATCTCTTCCCTCCTCTTTTTCTCTTCCTTTCCCCACCATCCTGTCCCCATTGCACATATGAAGAGAATCCCTACAACATTCTAGCCATCCTTATTCTGTTCTTCTATCCCCCCTCAGATTCTTCTCTCCTCCTTTGCCATCCTCCCCACCTTTCTCTTTTTCTTCCCTCCCCCTCTGCCCTTCCTCATACCTTGATCACTTGTCTTCCCTTTCTGTCCCTGAATACTTTTCCCTCTGAATCCTATTCCCCTGTTCCTCCTTCACCTCCTCACTGTTTCATCTGGGCAGACTGGAAAGCAGCCTCCAGGGATAGTTTTCTTCATTCACTCATTCCCAGACCTCAGCAATTCCAAGGACAGGGTGTATCAGTAAGCACCCTAGTATACCTAGGATGGCTGCTAGCACAGATTCTTAGATCTGCTTTACTAAAGGAAAGAAACTCAAAATGGGTTAACAGACTCACTTTAATCAATCAAACACATATCATTTACCTAGTTCAGGGGGAAAAGTCAGCACCCTGAACTTCAGAGAATACAAACAGAAGTTACAAACAGAAGTTACAAGCAGTCAAAGAAACAGATCAGCAGACAGGCTTCCAACCATCTGACTATTATATCCATAACTTTTCAATTACCAGAGAGGGAAGCACCAACATCTGTGTTTTTCAAAGCAGGGGGTGTGGGGGTGGGGGGTGCTCAACGGCTTCCCAGAGACTCTTCTGGCCAAATCACACAACTCTTTCCAAAGTGATCCCCAAAGCAAAACCTCACATCAGGGCATATATACATGTATGTACATATATGTACACATATATGTACACATACACACATATACATACACACATATACATACACATACACACACATACACACACACACACACATATATATAAAACCTTCTCCCGGATCAGAGAATGTTATAGCCCTCTTGACCCACTAACCTAATCATAAAGCAACAAGACATAGGCATTCCTGAAAAACAAGCCTCCCACCACAGGCTCCACGTGACCACATTCAGCTTATTAGGGGTCAGAGTATACTTTCAAATCAAGGAATGTTCTCAGAGCCACTTAAGCCTATCAAAGGGTCTAGGGGCAGGGAAGATCTTCAGATTCCCATAACACAGGCAGCAGTTGTGTGTGTGTGTGTGTGAAACCATGTAATAAGAAGGATTCTAGGCACCAATCCAACTGCCCTGGCACTATTTTTATATTGAAGGGCAGAGTCTGCCCATTTGGGCAATATCCAGTCAGTCACCAACTCCTATCCTCCCATACCCATCCCATTATTTCCTTCCCCACAACCACACCCTGCTTTAGGCCTTTATTGCTTTTACCTTGGAATATTATGAGTCCTAGCTGGTTTCTCTGCCTTTACCTTTCTTTTATCCTTCCTGCACAAGGTACCTGTCATCTTCACTGAGTTACAGAATATCAGAGCTGGAAGGGACTTGGAGAGTCTTTTAGTCTAATCCTTTCATTTTACACGTGGGAAAACTGGGGCAAACACCCTAGCACACCCAGGATGGCCAGCTAGCACAGGTTCTTTGATCTGTTTTGCTAAAGGAAAGGCTGCTTTAAAGGGGTTAATGATCATACTTTAATAAAGAAGTGAGTATTCAAGAAAGACATATAAGTAAAAAATACAAGCAGAGAAATTAGAACAAAGATCAAGAGACAGGGCTTCAACTGTCTCAATAAAGCAACATCTATATACATACATCACTGAAATGAGGGAGCATAGACAACATCTGAATAGTTAGAGACCTCTGAACATATGGCTACTCAGAATCTTGAACAGGAAATCAAAAGATCCTTCTCATGAATGCACCCCCACAGCAAAATACCACCCCCCCCCGAATATATAACAAAGACTTGGCTCCTGATTGCAGGAAACCTACTTGATTCAGCACAGTTGCAAATTATCGGGATTCAAAGGAGATTAATCCTTCAGATGTTTACAATCCATTTAGCCTGAGACTGGGAAGCTGAACTCAGAAAAAAAGAAGAAAAAAAACAACAAAAATCCCACCTTGCTTGTGCTCACACCAGGGAGATGCAATAGCATCATAGCTCAGATTTGGAAGTATCCTCAAACATCAAGCAGTCCAACGTTTCCTTAAGGTTATATAGCAAGTTAGTGATCCAAGCTAAGACAAGGATTTAAACCCAGGGCTCCTAATTCCTATTTCCATGTTCTTTCTATAACATTACTCTTCTTAGTCCTTTTCATGCCTAGCACTCATCACAAGACCCACTTACTCAGAAGCAATCAGTGATTTCCAATTGCCAGTTTGCATCTGTGGTCAATCAAAAGAGATTGGCTTAGCCATTCACAGAGGAAAACACAAGGTGGATTAAAGGATGCACATTACCCAGGCATTGACAGTCAGTCTGAGAGGCAACCCATTAAGTAGATCATTTAGTACAAATTTCTTGAACATGCAAAAGAGATGGATAGGGAAATGTCTTGTAACATTTACTTAAAGTTCAAATCCGCTCTCTCTAGAGACCATGTGCCCTGGTGTGAGGGCATTTTTGGGTACTTTGGTTCTTGCTATTATAGATGTGTGTATACATACATACATGCATATATATGCATACACACATACACATATACATACATACATACATTCATACATATATACATATATTTTTGGGGAAGCTGAGTAGTGCAGTGGATAGAGTACAGGATCTGGAGTCAGGAAGACCTGAGTTCAGATTCAGGTTCAGACAATGGCTGGCTGTATGACCCTGGGGCAAATCACTTTACTTTGTTTGCCTCAGTTCCTCATCTGTAAAATGAGGTAGACATGGTCAACTGCTCCAGTATCTTTGCCAAGAAAGTCCCCAAAAAAGGGTCACTAAGAGTTGTACATAACTGAAAAAGACTGAACAACAGCCCAAATGAGACGGTGATCCTTCAGATAATAACTTGGGAAATCCAAATCCTAGGATTGTCCTGTTATACAGGACAGCACCAGATATGCCTAGGGAATAGGACGAGGAGAGCCTATCATAACCTAGGTTCCAGGTTTGGTGAGTGACTTCTTATGGAACCATTAATTCTCCTGTTAGCCTAAAGCACATTTCACCTGAAACCTTTACACCCCTCCACTGACTCAATCTTAGATATATCTTTCTAGAGGTTCATTCTAGAGATCTGATTATATCCTCATCTTTCAGGTGTTAGAGGAAGAGGGAGAAAAGTATGTGCATGTGTGTATACACACACATAAATATATATATATATATATATATATATATATATATATATATATATATATTCCCCCCAACTCTTCTTAAAAAGTGATTTTGATTCTTTTGACTTTAGCAACTTTTTGTTTTAAACTTAAATGCAAAATGAAAAAGAAAAGAAAATTTCTATGTGCACAGTGGAACATAAGACAAGATTAAATATAAAATAATAAATTTCCATTTCAAGAAAACCTGTGGGGGCAGAGTCAAGATGGTGAAGTAGAGGCACAAGTTTGGTGTGGGCTTTGGCTCCAAACAATTCCAATACCTGTAAAAATGACTAAACAAATTCTAAAGCTACAGAACCCACAAAATGACAGAGAGAAAAATCTCCCACTGAAGACAACCAAACAGGCCAACAGGAAAGGTCTATCACAGCACCCTGGGAGCTGAGCACAGTCCTGCAGGAGCCACGAGGTTCCAGCTCCAGGGTGGCCCTGACCATCAGCAGGCAGAGCAGACTTCAGGAGAGTGAATAACCAGCAGTTGCAGCTGCTTCCAGACTTCTCAAACCATAAACGTCAAAGTAAAAAGTCAGTGTGGAACTCTGAAGAACAGGGGTGGATGGAAGAGCACTGTCTGGCTCCTGCCTCTGGGGTGAGAAGTGGTAGAGGTGCAGTAGCTGCTCCTCAGGAACTCCTGTCCTGCATATTGTAGGGAGATGAAGTGAGCACTCACAGGGCAATTGCCTTTACTTTAACCTGCTTGGATCTGGATCACAGTCTTGGGTGGTGGTTCTGGGGTGTGTGACCAGTGAACCAAAGATTGTGGGGGCTGCACAAATAGCACCCTCCTAATAGCTCTGGCAGCTGCGAAAACCCCAGTGATTTGGGACAAAGCTCTCTCCATTCTGGAAGCAGAGTTCTACTGTGGCAAAGAGCTCAAAGGTCAAGTAACTGACTGGCAAAATGAGCAAGCACAGGAAGCACAAACAGACCATAGAATCCTTTTTGGGGGACAAAATGGATCAAGGTATGGAATGGGATAAATACAGTGAAGTCTGAACTCCTGCAACAAAAGCCTCCAAGAAAAATATGAACTGGGCACAGGCCATGGAGGAGCTCAAGAAGGATTTTGAAAATCAAGTAAGAAGTGGAAGAAAGGGGCGGCTAGGTGGCGCAGTGAATAGAGCACCGGCCCTGGAGTCAGGAGTACCTGAGTTCAAATCTGGCCTCAGACACTTAACACGAAAAACTAGCCGTGTGACCTTGGGCAAGTTGCTTAACCCCAACCTGCCCTCCAAAAAGCAAAAAAAAAAAAAAAAGAAGTGGAAGAAAAATTGGGAAGACAAATGAGAATGATGTAAGAAAATCATGAAAAGCGAGTCAATAGCCTGCTAAAGGAGACTCAAAAATACAATGAAGAAAATAACACCTTAAAAATAGGCTAACTCAAATGGAAAAAGAGAACCAAAAAGCCAACGAGGAGAAGAATGCCTTAAAAAGCTGAATTTGCCAGTTTGAAAAGGAGTTTCAAAAATTCACTGAAAATATTAACTCTTTCAAAATTAGATTAGAGCAATTGGAAGCTAATGACTTTATGAGAAATCAAGATACTAAAAACAGATACAAACAAATGAAAAAAAAAATAGAAGACAATGTGAAATATCTCATTGGAAAAACCTCAGGACCACCACCCAAGACCATGATCCCAATCCAGACAGGTTAAGGCAAGAGCACTTAGCCTCTGAATGATCATTTGGCCTCCCTGCAATCTGCTGGCTATGAACTCTCAAGCAGCCACATGGAGGTGGCTACAGGGCCACCACTTCTCCTGCTTTCTTGCCCTGGGGGCAAATTTAGCCAAGTTCCACTGAACCTTTCACTTTGTCCTTGGTTCCTATGGGTTGATAATTCTGGAAACTGCCACGATAATTCTGGAAACTGCCACAGCTGCCAGTGTTCCACTCTCCCAAGTGCTCCAGCCATGGCTCATCTTGCCTGCCCCAGGGCCAAGTCACAGTTTCAGGCCCGGTTGTTTTTGGCTCCCAGTGCTCTGCGATAAGCCCTTCCCATCTGCCTGCCAGGTTGCCTTTACTGGGAGAGATGTTTTTCTGTCATTTTGTGGGTTCTGGAGCTCTGAAATTTGTTTAGAGTCATATTTACTAGGTATTTGAGGTGGTTATGGGGGGAGCTGTGGAGTTCTCCTCCTTCTATGCCACCATCTTGACATCACAGCTCCTTTCAAACCTTTTGGTACTAAGCTAATTAGGAACTGAGCCACATGGGTTGTGGTGCCTTTTGCCTCTGAGCCTGTTAGTTGAAAACTATACATACTGGGAGTTTGGTATTTTACTTTGGGGTCTTGCTCATGAGAAGTACCTTAGGATTCCCTGGACCAAACTCTGAGCAGACATTTGTTAAGAGCCCCCTGACTACTCAGATGTTGGTACTTTCCCAGTCTAGTGGTATATGTAGGTGGTTGTATTATTCTGTTTAGACAGTTGCAGCCCTATTGGATTCTTTCTTGTATACTCACTTCTTTTAACTTGTCTGTTTGTTAATTAAAGCAAGATCTTTAACCCCTTTAAAGCTGTCTTTCCTTTTAAAAAGCACATCTATCAGGCCATCCTGGGTGTGCTAGCATTCTTGCTAATACAGCACTTCACATTTTCTTCTATTTTTTCGTTCTTATGATTTTGTTTTATTATTTCTTGGTGTCTTATAAGGTCATTAGCTTCCCCTTGCCTAACTCTAGTTTCAAGGATTTGTTGTTTTCTCTAAGTTCTTGATTCTCTATTTCTAGTTGGTTGACTTTCTCTTCTAATTTTCTTGGATTGATTTTATGTTTTCTAATTTTTTTCCTCAATCTCTGTTACTTTGATTCCTGCCAGGAAGGCAAACAGGAGCATTTTTCACATAGAGAAGGTACTAAGTTTCTCCCTTAAATGCTGTTAGTCTAGGGAAATAATTTTAGGTCCAAGCAATACTCCTGTTTGCTATCTTCTAACAGGGAAAAGTCGCCTCAAACCCATTTATCCAAATTAATAGCAAAACCAAAATTAGAGCAGTTACACATATGATAATTATAGCAAGCAATGCACAGCATGAATTGACTCTCCAATTTAATTGAGGTAACTCAGCTCAATTGAGAGAGAGAGAGAGAGAGAGAGAGAGAGAGAGAGAGAGAGAGAGAGGTGAGGGGGAAACCTTGGATCTCACCCTAGGGGAATTTCCTTTAAATCCATAGAGCAGTGAACAGGGAATAAGGATATGATTTAGGTGCCAGCTCCTCTGTATGTCAACTTTTTCCAGGGTCTCTCTTCCTTCATAGATTTGATGAGAGTTTGGAACTGATTATCTTTCTTAAAGTATCTTCTTTCTGCTGGAAGCCAAAAGATAAGACTTCTTCTCTGAAGCTTTCACCAATGAAACCCCTCATGCATGCCCACAACATTGAGCAAACAGTCTCCACTAATAAGTAGTATGCAAATCACCAGTTATATTGGGATGTTCTTCAAAAACAAAATGGAAAAATTAGAAAGGGGGATGCATTGGTAGAAGAGGGAAAGGAGAAATAGAAAAGGTAAAATTGCATAAAAGAGGTATGGAAAGAAGAGATTTTATACTGGAGGAGAAAAGAGTGGGAAGTGGCATGAAATGTTTGCACTGCACTCTCATGGGAATTGATTCAAAGAACGAAGAATATATATACATATGCTTATATATGTATGTGTATGTATATATGCGCACACATATCCATATAGATTTACACATACACACACACTCAGTTGGGTATGGACATCTATCTTACCCAACAGGATTATGTCAGATAATAATAAAGGTGAGGCTGGATTATAGGATGCAGTCCTCAGAAGGAAAAGAGACTTCTGAGGAGGAACAGAATAAGAGAGAGAGAGAGAGAGAGAGAGAGAGAGAGAGAGAGAGAGAGAGAGAGAGAGAGAGAGAGAGAGAGAGAGAGAGAGAGGAAGGGAGAGAGAGGAGAGAGAAGAGAGAGAGAAGAGACAGAGAGACAGAGACAGAGAGAGACAGAGACAGAGACAGAGACAGAGACAGAGAGAGGAATAAACAAAATAAAATAGAATTGGACAAAATTCATTTAGTAAGCATAACTGTGAATGGGATAAACTCCCCCATAAAATAAAGGGATATAAAAGAATGGGTTAGTTATCAGAATCCAACAATATGCTGCATCCAAGAGACATACTTGAAACAGAAACAAACACACAGAGAATTCAACTAAAGGACTGGATAAAAACATAATTCATTTCCACAAGATTTTGAGTTATAAAATTTCACCCCATCTTTCCCTTACCCACAACCCCAAAACAATGATCCCACTGTAAAGCCCCTCCCCCAATCTGCTCTCTCCTATGTCCTCCTCCATCACCCCTCTAACTTTCTGATAGGGCAGGATGGGTCTCCCTACCCCAATGCCTGTGTATCTTAATTCCCAGTTGCATGTAGTTAATAATAATAATAATAACAATGATAATTATATATATGCATATATATATATATATTTAACATTTGATTGTAGAACTTTAAATTCTAGATTCTTTCAGTTTCTCCCTCATCACCCACCCACACTGGAAGGACAAGCAATTCCATACAGGCTGTACATCTCCACAGTGGACATATTGTGAGAGACTGATTATATGTCCCTCCTTCCTATCCTGTTCCCCCCCCACCTTGTTCTATTCTCTTCTCTGTCCCTGTCCATTTACAGAAGTGTGTGCTTCCAGTAGCTCTCCCCCCACCTTGTCCTCCTCTTCATCATCCCACCTTTCATCTCCATCTCCCCTACTCTCCTGTGTGGCAAGATACCCAGTTTAGAGTTTATGTCATTCCTTCCCTAAGCCAAATTCAATGAGAGTAAAGTTGACGCTTTCCCTTTTGCCTCCGTGTTATTCCCCTTCCTTGTAACAATTATCTCTTGCCTCTTCTATATGGGATAATTAACCCCATTCTGTCTCTCCCTGTCTCCTCTCATTCTAATCCTCTCTCACCTCAGAAATTCACTTTTTAAAGTATCATCCCTGAAGATGGTGGCATAGAAGCAGCGAGGTTCAGCACCTCCTGCACAGCCACTTTAAATATACATAAGATAACAAATCTTAGGGCTCCAAAATCCACAAAAATACAGAAAACATGTCTCTCGCTGAAGGCAGTTCAGCAGGAGGGACCCATTGTGACAGGCCGGGAGCTGAGGCCAGCCCAGCCCAAAACCATGGCCTGGCCCCAGGGCAATTGGGAAAAGCTGCAGCTGCAGCCAGAGTCATTCTAGTGCTAACAGCTAAAAAGTGGATCTGAAGGAATTCAAGAGGGACAGAACCCATTGTGAGACTGAGCAGGGCGGATTCCCAGCCCAGGAAAGTGCCTACTCAGGTTGGGGTAAGGAGAATGCTGAGCACAAGGAAGCCACACCAACATGGAGCAGAGAGCAGAGAACACCAGAGAAGAAGCTTCAGGCAGCCAGCAGACTCAACCAGCCTGAGAGGTTTGCAGCCATCTCACCCAAGGACAGAGGATCATCAAACCAGGTAGGAAAAAACTCTGGGCCCACAGGAGGGTCAACAGGTTCTGCAGGGGCAATCTGGATGTTTAAACTCATACACCCATACTTCCAGAAGCCAAGATGGAGGAATAAAGTTTAGTGGCTCTGATTCCCCCACCCAGACCCAGAAAAGTCTGGAATTAAATGCTCCAACTAGAGTAAAATCTTGAATTAGTGGAGAGAGCCTCAGGCTTGGGCACGGCTGAGGAAAGCAGAAAGAAGACAATACAGAGTCTAAGCCCAGTAGGGTGGAGCCAGCAAGCCCTACCAAGAAAAGCCAATTTGGCATCACCGGCCCAATCAGCAAGCAACAGCTCTGACTCAGACCTTCAGTTGTAGCCTGCTCTGAGCCTGCTTGAGCTGTAACTCAGGAACACAGACTCTGAAACATGAAGGAGCTAGACCACCCTGTGCTCTGTTACTCTGTAAGCCTCAGGGTAACTCAGGGGAATCGTTGAGAGTGTTGGTATTGGCCTCAGGCCACACACTCAGAGCTTAAAGCTACCAAGCCCCTACCTCCCAGGCTGAGAAGCTTAAGACTCTGGCACCTCAGACATGGATATCCACTCCAAAAATCCAGGACATAGGC
>JAQQSW010002953.1:0-14813 GCA_028646575.1 Pseudocheirus occidentalis
TAGATCAATATCTAACAGCATATACCAAAATCAAATTGAAATGGGTACATGATCTTGGTATAAAGGCTCATAGTGTAAGCAATCTGTGAGAGCAAGGAACAGTTTACCTGTCAGATTTATGGAGAAGGGAAGATTTTCTGACCGAACAAGAGTTAGAGAGCATTATAAAATGCAAAATGCATAATTTCTATTACATTAAATTGAAAAGTTTCTGTACAAATAAAACCAATGTAACAAAGATTAAGAGGGAAGTAGAAAATTGGGAAAGAAATTTTACAATCAGTGTCTCTGATGAAGTCCTCATTTCTAAAATATACAGAGAATTGAGTCAAATCTATAAGAATACAAGTCATTTCCCAATTGATAAATGGTCAAAGGATATGAACTAGTAGTTTTCAGAGGATAAAATTAAAGATATCTATAAAGCATATGAAAAAATGCTCTAAATCACTATTGATTAGAGAAACTGGACAACTCTGAGGTACCACATCTCACTTATCAGATTGGCTAACATGACAAAACAGGAAAATGATAAATGTTGGAGAGGATGTGGAAAAATTGGAACACTAATGCATTGTCGGTAGAGTTGTGAACTGATCTAACCATTCTGGAGAGCAATCTAGAACTATGCCCAAAGGACTATAAATAAGTGCATACCCTTTGACCCAGAAATACCGCTTCTGGGGTTGTATCCCAAAGAGATCACAAAAGTGAGTAAAAGACCCATATGTACAAAAATATTTATAGCAGCTCTTTTTGTGGTGGCAAAGAACTGGAAATCAAGGGGATGCCCATCAATTGGGGAATGGCTGAACAAGTTATGGTATATGAATGTAATGGAATGCTATTGTGCTATAAGAAATGAGGAGCAGATAGACTTCATAATAACCTGGAGAGACTTATATAAACTGATTTTGAGTGGGAAAAGCAGAACCAGGAGAAATCTGTATACAATTACAGATACAACATATGTGTGACAACTAATTTTGATAGACTGGGCTCCTCTCAGCAATGTAAGGTTATAAGACAATTCCGAAAGACTCATGATGGAAAGAGATATCCACATCCAGAGAAAGAGCTGCAGAGTCTGAATGATAATTGAAGCAAACTACTTGCTCCCTTTTTTTCTTGTTTTGTTTCCTCTTTCCCATTGTTCATTCCATTGGTTACAATCCTTCTTTACAACCTGACTAATGTTTGATGAAGGTATTTGTAGATTCTATGTTTGACTGGGGGAGGGGGAAAGAGAGTAAGGGGAATAAAATTTGAAACTCAAGGGATTGTAGAACTGAATGTTGTAAACTAAAAGTAAATAAATAAATTAATAAAAAAAAGTTAAGGAAAATAGATTTTGTACCAAAGACCACCCAAAATAATGATGCCTACTAGGGTAGCAACTCTTCAAACAAGAGGCCTGATCAGTCTCAACAACTTATAGTATTATCCTGGGTGGGCAAGGATTCAAACTCAGATCTTCAAGGCCAACCCCCCTATGCATTGTACTACACTGTGAGAAGAGGGTTTGTGTCTACACACTCAAGATGCCTTCCATAGCCCTTTTGTCTGCATAATCCCTTATCTTTAGTAGTTCTTCCCTCTGGCTGCTCTCCGCTTATATCACCGATTACGGTTCCCCCTTGTTGCTCCCTATCATCCCTCTCTTGGGCCCATCTTCCTTTTTATTCCCAGAAGGTGGCAGCAATTCTTCTCCTATTGCTTTCTGCTTTCCAACACCCTGTACTTGTAAGGTCTCTTCCATTCTCTTTAGCCTTGAACAGTGTTGATCATTTGTCTTGCCAGTAGACCAGCTCTCTGACAAACTGACCATAAGTGATGGTTTATCTCTGGTATGTTTACAACTTAAGAATACGCTTTTGGTAAATAAATAAATTTTTAAAAAAAGAATGCACTTTTGGTTTGAAGTGCCACCATTCTTTGGAAATCTTTGGTAAACTGGTCCTAGGCTATCATAACAGTTCTCTCAGGAGACCAGAAGAATGATGGTGTAGTAGGAAGGGCACTGGATCTGCAGTTAGAGAGCCTGAGTTCAAATTCCAGATCTACCAATTATTGTCTTTGTCACCTTGGGAAAGTCCCTTTTTGTCTTTGGGCCTCATTTTGGTTATCTGGGCATGGATCTGATGACCTCTGAGGTCCCTTCAAATTCTAAAGTCTATGAGCTTTGTGAACCATATGAAAAGTGGGTAGCTCAACTTCAACTTGGATTTGTGACTTCCTTTCCCCCGGTGCCTGGCTGCTGTACCTCCTACCTGAGTTCACATTTCACTGTGGATGTGAGAGCTAGTGGGGAGAACTGCTGCTGATTTTCTCTCCATTCCTAGCATTTCTACCCAAGTTGGGTTATCCAGCACTCCAAGGCTACTTACAAAACATAGGAAAGGGAGGAGGGAAGAGCAGAAACCTTCCAGTGCTATTTGTCTTACGAAGAGAGAGATTTGTGATCCCTGCTGGAACTAATATTATATAGCCCTGACTGCCTGGAACATTGCAGTACACCTTGTGACTGTTCAGGATGGGGTGGGAACTTTTTCAGCTTTTATTACATCCCCATTTAATTCTCTGCAGTGACTTTTCCAACCCTTCTCTTTCCACAAGGTCCACTCCACGCTTCATACTTAAGACAAATGACCCAGCCTCCTATTTCATAGGAAAGTTTGGGATCATTCCATGTGAGCTATCTCAGCTCCCTTCCTGACTTCCTCGGAGCTTTTCAGCGTCATCCATCACTCTCTTCTCCTTCAGTATGGTCCCAGAAGTATATTTGTCTGCAAAGGTCCTCTTCCTGCTCCTACCACCTCCATGGTGCAAGTGAGCATTTCTTGTATCTGCACATCGAGCACTTCATGGACATGCTTTTACCCCAAGCTTGACACTACCTCATTTACTGATGATCCCCTATCCATCAGCACCTTAGCCAGGTTACTATTATCCCAGATCAGCTGGGTCTTTACTGTCCTCCCTTTATTCCAGTGAATCCTACTTCACTAGTCCCTGTGGCCCTGATTTAACTCTGTGTGTCCCGATATCCCACCTCGGAGTGCCATATATTTTAATGAGGACAACTTATCTGGATCAGTGTATCACGGATTTAGAGCTGAAAGGGACTTTGGAGATCACTAGCCTGAGCAGCTCACTTTATAGATGACAAAACTGTGGTGTAGAATAATGAATGACTTATCCAAAGTCTCACAAGTAGCAATGCTAACCATAATAGCTGACCTTTATATAGGGCATGAATATTGTCCAAGTATTTTGCATACATTTATGATCTTCGCAACAGCTTTGTATGGGTAGGTATTATTAATCTCATGTTACAGTTGAGGAAACTAAGGCTCAGAATCAGGTCAAGTAACTTGCTAATAATCACATAACTAGTAAGTGCCAAAAGTAGGGTTTGAACCTAGGTTTTCTCTCTTTCCAAGTCCAGTGCTCTTTTCACCCTTCTAAGATTACCAGAGGTTCTAGGAAGCAACTGTCTTAAATTGCAATCAAGGTGAAGAAACTGTAATCTAGAAGATTACAAAGTATTCATTTATTCTGCAGCATCTGTGACAAGTTAGCTTTCATTTCATGACCTCTAATGACAGGGAACTCACTCCTTCCTTAAGCAGTCCATTCCATTTTTGACAGCAATCATCATGAGGAAGTTTTTTCTTATGTTGAGTTGCAATCTTCCCTCTCCTCCAATAACTTTGACCCATTGGTCCTAGTTCTGCCCTCAGGAACTACACAGAACAAACCTAGTCCTTCTTCCTTATGGCAGTCTTTTAGCTACTTGAATATAATTATCATATTCTCTCTCAATCTTTTCTGGGATCAACACATCTAATGGAATTCTTCAATGAATCTTTGTATGTCATGACTTTGAGTCCTCTCACTATCTTGGTTGTTCTCATGGAAACCAACACATAAGAAACACACTCCAGTTTTGTCAGCATGCTTCCTAAAATGTGACACTGAATTGAGCACACTAATTCAGATGACATGTGACCAGTAAACCATTCAGTTGAACTCAACTCCTCTCTTCCTTGGGTGACATTGTTTTTTCTTGATGCTACCTCACATTCATATTGAACTTGCAGTCTATTAAAATCCTCAGGTCTTTTCAAACTAGCTGCTCTCTAGCCAATCCTGTGTTTTATTTTCAAATCTAAGTATGACCTTACATATATTCCTACTAAAATCAGTCTTTTGAGATTCATTTCATTTCAGGCTGTAAATTTCCTTTTAAAATCCTGATTTTGTAATCCACTGTATTAGTTAATGAAGAAATGTTGTATAATGGATAAGGTACTGGTCTTGGTGTCAGTAAGAGCATAGCATCATAGATTTAGAATTGGAAGGGAGAGATCATTAATTCCAATCCACTAATTTTACAGAAGATGAAACTGTGGCCAAGAGAGTATAAGTGACTTGCCTAAGATCACACCAGGTAGTGAGTGACAGAAGCAGGATTCAAACTCAGGTCCTCTGCCTCCTCCAGCTCTCTTTCCACTCTACCACAATCTGGGTTCAAATCCTGATAGACACATAGCACTTGTGGGACCATAGGCAAATTATTTAACATCCTAGATGGTTCTCTAAGATGACAAATTATCCACAAATTGTTGGTCTGCATTTATGGAGGGAAATTCCATACCGGGAGTTTACATAACAGTGGAATCACAGGTCAGTCAGTCAACAAGCACTTCTCAATGGCTTCCTATGTGCTAGGCACTGTACTGAACCCACTCTTAACTCCCTAAAAGTATTTTCTATCTTTCTTTGCTTTTTTCACCCACAAATTGGATTAGCAGTTTTCTCATGGGTAAAATGAAGAAGTTGTACAGATGACTGCTGAAATTCCATTTAGTTCTAAACCTTATAATTAAAATGGTGGGGATTTCTGGTGAGCAGGCCTTGGGGGTCAGGCAAATCTTTCTTGGGAAGCCCCTTACTTACCCCAGTTACCCATAAGGCCCCATGAGTTCCTTTCCATTTGGAGGAGCATCTGTGCTTTTTACACATAGTAGGCTCTTGATAAATGTTCCTAACTTTCTATTCAGGGATATGGGGAAAAAGAAGTAGAAGGAGGCCTTCCAAGGCTACTTCAGACCAGATCCATTTGGAAGACTATGACTTATGCACTTAGACTCATTCTGCCATTTTTCAAGCTGTCATTTTTTTGGCACTGTACCCTCTGAGACATTTTAAAGCTTTCCAAACAACCAGCAAAATGAGGAAGCAAAATGTTGTTGTTGCAATGAGTCATGAGATCATAGCCAGCTACAAGCCCACTGTGTCAAACCAAGCTTCAGGAAGCCTCTGGAAAGAAAACATCTGTTTGGGTGTATTTTCTATGCATTTATGGCATGTGCTAGTTCAGTATGCCACTTGCCAGTCAGTTGTAGATCTTATAGTTTCAGTGTCCTGGGGAAGAGGGTGGTAGAGAAGAAAAAAAATTAATAAAGTCTAGGAATGTATGACTGTTGCTTCCAAATAGTGCTGGGCACTTATGGCTTGTGTTCAATGGATAGGGAACCAATCACTTGCTAGGGAGAGAAGGTATTTTATGAAAAAAAAATGGTTCCACAGCCAAGAAGAGGTTGGGCTGCACTCCTAGAGTTCTTTCTTAACTCTTTGACTCTCATATACAGGCTCCATTTTTATAAAACTGAGGAAGGAAGGTCTCACTGGATTTATGCAGGCATGGAAGAACATGTAGAAGCTGTATTGGATCAGATTTTCCTTTCATTACCCCTGTGACATTTATATTGCAAAGGGAGCTAACGATAATGATTGTGTTGGAAATTCTTCCCCAGAGTGGTGGGGTTGGAAATTGGTGGGTCCTGGTGGCAGGAGTAAGACCAAGATATCATGATGTTTTACTGTACAACTTTCAAAAGCACACAGGGAAATATTAGAGCCATTATGTACTTCTCTGCAGAGAATTGCTGAGAAAGGAAAGGTAAAAGTTGCCGAGGTCAGTGTTAAGGATAAAGATGCTTAATCATTAAAACTATCCCAATATGCAATGGCTTCTCTTGAGGAAGTAGATTCCCCATTGAAAGTCTTCAGGTAGAAGTCAATACCCACATGTTGAAGATATTGTAAAAGGTATTAGTTGGTAGGTTAGACAGGTTGATCCTTGAGGTTCCTTCCAATGTTGAGATGTTGTGACAATCTGGAGTGGGTCTAAAGGACAGAAATCAAGGTGATAAGAGGATTAAAGACTATTTTGTATAAGGATTACTTGAAGGAATGGTTGATATTTAGCCTGGAAAAAAGATTTGGGTTGAAGGGACAGGGAGATAGGCATGATAACAAGTCTTTACATATTTGAAAGACTGTCAAGTTGAAGAGAATTTGCACATGTTCTGTTTGGTCTCAAAGGATGGAAGCGGCAAGAAGGCAGAATTTGTCTTAATCTAAGGAAAAACTTCTTAAAAGTCAAGGTTGTCCAAAACTGTAATGGGAGCCTGTATGAGGTATAATGAGTTCTTCAGCATTGGAAGTCTGTAAGTGGACTGGGTATCCTGGGGAAAAAGTACTTTTTTGGGAAGACCAAGTGTGAGCACTATTGGTCTGCCATCCCAAAGTATATTAATGTTTGCTGAGTTGATATCAACAATTGAGAGGATGTGAATCCAAAATCTTATCAAGTTGAATGTTTAGAGTCAGCATTCAAATACAGGTCCTCTGACCTGAGATCTAGCACTCCCCACTGCCCCAGAAAGACAGGGGCTTCAGAAGAGAAGAGAGATCTGGACTGACAGAGAAGGTAGAATTTGAGAAAGGGACTTGGATTTGGGGCTAAAGCTTGAGCTGAAAGGGCAGCCTCTTAGCTAGCTAGATGGAGCATACCTAACAAATACTAGTGAGACATACACATGCCTAGTCTTGCAAATCTATTCAAGAAGATCTTAAATCAAAGATGACAGGGGAAGGAGAAGACTGCTTACATATATTTGCCAAGTCAGATGCTACAGAGAAAAGAAGTATAATACAGGAAAAAGAAGAAGAGGTTCAGCATTAATTCACAGGATTCAATATCTAAGAAAGGGGTCAGCCACGAAGACCATAGTGTCATGTGTATTTATAAATGCTCAAAGAACAGACAATAAACAAAGTGAAATAGAGATCCTAATACAAAGAGGTCAATTTGATCTCCTAGGAAGAGCTGAAATTTTAATGGACTAGAACATTTTAATAAACTCCTATTCATAAGAAACAGAATAGATTTTTAAAGGTCAATGGAGTAACACTGTATATTGAGAAAATATACTTTTGGGGGAGGCTAGGGGGTACAGTAGATAAAGTGCTGACCCTGGTGTCAGGAGGACTTGGCTTCAGATCTGGCCTCAGATACTTGATATTTAATAGCTGTGTGACCTTGGGCAAGTCACTTAACTCTGATTACCTCTCTGCTTCCCCCCCCCCCCGCCAAGATAAATACTTTTGAGAGAAAATATTGGAATTTAAGTGGGGAAGCATGGTGGAGAGCATCTGAGTGAGAATCAGTCAAAGTTGTATTGTCACTGACATGATATAGAACTTCTGGGCAGGAAGAGGAAATAGGCAAGGAATTTGGGGAATTCATTATGAGCCTAGCTATAGGACCATAGGGAACTTCAGTTATTTAGACATTTCCAGGTGAAATGCAGAGAAGATGATGAATTCTTGATTTACCATAATAGTAATTTCATTTTTCACAAGGTGGGGGAGAATGACAAGGGGAACTCTTATTCTGGATCAGATTATAACAAAGAGAAATTGATTGCTGAAGCAGAAATAATAAAAAATCTTTGAAGTTAAGTGACTATTCCATTTTTGAAATCATACTAGAGGAAATGGAAACTACGCGTAGAGTACCATGTGGGTTCTTGATTTTGTGAGAGCAGATTTCAAAGAATTGAGAGAAAAGGTTCAATGGCCTGAACATTTTTTTTCAGAAAAATCAGTCTAAGAAAGAGAGAGAGAGAGAGAGAGAGAGAGAGAGAGAGAGAGAGAGAGAGAGAGAGAGAGAGAGAGAGAGAGAGCCTCTTAAGAATGAAATTTTAATGACAAAAACATAAATAATTTCATTTAGGAAGAAAGAGGGGAGTTGTCTGCAAGACTGTACACATACAGAGAACTCATCAACAAGCTTAGATTTCAAGAAGACCTATACAAGCAAGGGTATGTAATGTTGGAGGGATACTAAAGAATAGCACCCACTTATTACAGCGGCATTAAACATCTTTAAGATGGTTATGAAAGTTTAGGACAACACTAAGAGCTGTGTTGGGGACAAGATAAGAGATCAAAAACGGATGTGGCCACTGTTTGGGGTGGATAGGGAGAATGTAAACAGACAATAATGATAAGGAAGAACTACTTAACTTTATTTTGCTTCTATTTTTTCTGCTAAGGAGAATGACCATTGGACTAGGAAGGCTAAGACAAAATGGAAAAGACCTGAAACAATAATAATGATAATGATAATAATAATAATAATAATGGTTAACCTTCCCATAGTGCCTCCTATGGGCCAGGCATTGTACTAAGTGCTTTACAATTATTATCTCATTTAATCTTCAAAACAATTCTGGGAGGTAGGTGCTATGATGATCTGATTTATAGAAGAAGAAACTGAAGAGAGCACCTAGGTGTCTTTAAAGAGTTCAAGGCACCAAGGTATAGCTAACACTGTATCCTATGGTACTAAAAGAATTGATGATGTGATTGCTAAGATCCATGATCTTTGAAAAAAACATGGAAGGTCGAGTGGGACAGGCTTCTTGCAGAAGGTAGGACTTCAGCAGGGACTTAAAGGAAGCTAAGGAAAAATTTAAGGAAAAACTTCCTAATAATTAGAACTATCAAAAGTAGAATGGGATACCAAAGGAAGTAGAGAGCTGCCCTTTTCTGGACATCTTTGAGTCAATTCTGGGTTTCATTGAGGAGATTCCTATTTGCGTATGGCTTGGACTACATGACTTCTGGGATCACTCAGTCCAACTCTGAAATTCTGTGATTGTGGCTTTCTGGTTCTTCTCAAGCAAGCTGGCTTTGACAGATCAAAGGGATAACTTTGTTCAACAACAGTGATTTTCAATACTAGTTGAGGTATACAGAGTCTCACATCACAGGACAACGTTCCGTGCGTAATCCAAATGGAAGAGGGATTCCCTAATGGATGGTGAGGTTCTCCAAAAGTTACTGAACACAGGTGATAGGCTGAGTTTTGCTGAGTCCTGAAAGACTATAGGGTCTCCTTAATGAGGTCTATAATCACACAAAATAAATTAGCTTTGTAATTCACACAGGAAAAACTGAGAGGACAACGATTGCATTTTGTCCAGATTATGACATAGAGTTGGATGGGAAGTCTATTGAATTAATCAGTATATATCTTGGATAGTCACTGGAGTTAAATTGGATGCAGAATTGAATAGGAGGAGAGAAGCAGGATGGATCTCATCTGAGAAATTATGTAGTGATTTCTATCGTTCTAAACTGTTCCCTACTGCCAAAGGACATTTTAAAAAATACCAATATTCTCTGAGTAATGCCGTACAGCTACAAATCATGGAATTCTGTGATCTCAGAAGGATCATCATTGTAGGTGACCCAAAGGACAATGGCAAGTTTGTGACAAGTGTGTGCTAGCAGACTGCCAAATAGGATCGATAATGACCGGTACACAAGATATAATTATTAAGGACATCATCCAGTGCACACAGGATAGGAAAAATAGGTGGGCTAGCCATGAAAGGAGAGAAAATGTCAGGCCTTCTAAATAAATTGATTCAATTCAACAAGCATTTATCAAGTGTTCAATATGTACCAAGCACTTTCCTAATCACTGGAGATATGAAAAATAAAAAACAGTCCCTGCCTTCAAGAAGCTTACATTCTAGATGAGAAACAACATTTGAACAGATAGGTAAATACAATATCATTTGAGGAGAGAGAGGGAGTGAACACCAAACCCTTGCTAAAGTACTGAAAGAACCAGATGAAGGTGCATTTGGATGGATCTTTTGTGGAGGATTCATGAGAAAATAGGTCAGACCTGAAAAGGATGAGAGGGTGTGGGTGGGTTTCAATCCGTAGGGAGAAGTCACCAATATGAGCTCAAGAAACAGTTAAAACACTGCTGTGTAACTGGGTTTCTGTCTTTCTACTTTATTTACACCAAGGAAAAAAAAAAGAAGAAACCCACGCTGTCCTTTCCCCTTCTTCCTCTTTAATCTGCTTTTTCTCACAAAATCTAGCCAAGGTGCACTTTCATGCCCCTGGTGAAATTCATAGTCAAGGAGTGATTTTTGCATCATGGCGAACTTTTCAAGAATCTCAGTCCCAACATTTCAGAGGGCGCAGAATGACAGCAATTTTCAGCCCTCCTCCCCCACTCCCCATCTATCCACAAATTATTTAGAAATTTATTTCGGTCTTTTATGAGGTGGGCAGGAGACAGAAGGAGTAGTAAAACGAGCATCTTAGAGATAAAATAACTGTTTGAATAAAACTTCCTTTTTCTTACCTGCAAGTTGGTTTGGGGACTAAAAGGATTCCCAGCTTAGCGCCTTTCAGACTCCTGTGTTCAGAGGTAGGGGGAGGGGTTCGTAAGGGAGGTGGGGGAAGGGCGATGTGAGACTCTGGGGAGAAACACAAGTCAACTATTCATCTCCCCAAGTTTATTTACTAAAACAACATTTTTATTACCAAGACATGTTAGAAGGGAAAATATGACAGCCTCCATTTTATGTGGCCATTGCTCTTTAATCTGAGCCCGCCTGAAGGTTTCCTATCAAATCAGTCCTTCCCCCCCTCCCCAGTTCCCATCCCTGTGATGCCGGCAGAAATGAATGAGGGCCAGGCCTGCTCTTTTCTCATCTGAAAGGGCTGAAATTGCTTTGTGTAAATGTGTGGAAAATGCTGATATTTGGTTTCTATAAATATCTCGCCTCCCGAGTGCCGTGTTTCATTTGTGCTGTTTCCTTGGACGGCTTGGCTGCTTATCACTTTTATCCAGGGCGCTGAATACAAATGAACTCCTGCTACAGTTTACCCGGCAACCAATATTTGGAACATTTGCGGCGGTTATGCTTTTAACGAGGGAGAGGAGCGGCTGAATGGAGGCGAAGATTGCCCATCAGGCCGGCCGAGGGCTGCCTGTGTGCGAGCCTTCATTTGCACGGGGTAGGAGCCGCGAGCAGACCGCCCTGTGCGGTGCTCGGCGAGCCAGGTAGCCCTCCCCGCTGCGGGCTAGGGCGCGGGGCAGCCGCAGAGGGCTATCTATAGCGCGCTATTTATAGCAGCGTCTCCTTGAGAACCTTGACAAGCCACGTTAATGACGGGGATCCATTGCAGCGTAGCTGTTACGCTGGGGGTCGGGGTGGAGGGAGAGAGAGAACGGGGAGCAGATGCCGCCAGCCTCAAGGTTGCTGCATAGGAACATGAATGCCCTTCCCTGGGGCGCCAGGTGGGGACCGTAGGTGAAGGAGGGCAATGAAACGCTCTTATTTTACCTCCCCGTCCCCTCTCCCCCCCCCAAAAGAGGTTTTATCTCATAGACTTGTTAAAGTCAGAATTCTCCAGCTGCAAGGGGTTTTTAAGACATCATCCAGTGGGCCAGTCTATTCCCTTCATTTTGCAGGTGAGGGAACTGAGGCATTCAGTGTTGCTCCCCCCAAAAACGCAACATTCTGGAAGACAAGGAATGTTGGGCTTTGTCTTCGTACCCCCAGCCCTTAGCACAGTGCCTGGAACAGGGTGGGTGCTTAATAAATGCCTGTTGACTTAAATTGAAAGGTAGGATTCTTCCATTGTAGCAATGCTGTCTGTTACATTCAGATAAAACCCTACGGTCCAAATTCTATCTCAGATACTTAGTTGCTGTGGGACCTTAGGGCAAGGTTGCTTATCCTATCTAAATGAATTTTCTTCATCTAGAAAAAAGGAGGTAATACTGGTAGTGCTTAGGTAAATGGGTGGTTCTCCTAATTAGTCACCCCCTCCCTTCCTCTTACACATACTTTCCAGGATCATTACCAGGATTAAATGACAAAACTGATATAAAGCACTTTGTAAACTTTGCTATGTAAATATCATTAGCAATTATGCAGTATGGCGCATGGTAAGTGCTTAGTGCATTTATTTCATTCATTTGGAAGCAGAGGACCTGGGTTCATATCCTGATTCTGTTACTATTTGTGTGATATTGGGTAAATAATTCAACCTCTCTGTGACTCAGTTTCCTCATCAGCAAAAATAAGTTGAAGTAGAAGACCTCTAAGGTCCCTTCTGATTCTAACTCTATGATTCTCTGATCCTAGAGTCAGGCATTCAGGACACAAAGTATTAGTAGGAGAGAACTGTTTAGAAAAAGCCCTCAAAGAACCTGGGTTCTAGTCCTGGTTCTGCTCTGGGACCCTGGCCAAGTCTTAGAACCTCTCAGAGTTCCAGTTTCATTTTCTGTAAAACAAAAGAATTCGTCTAAATGACATCTAATATCCATTCCCGTTGTAAAATTCAATATGACCTTAATCTAGTGGTTTAGGTTAAGTCATGATCAAGCTGATTGATTCAGTGACAGAGAAACTTGAGCAGCACCTCAGAAACAAAGAGATATCCAAATAATCTTAAAGCCAGGGGCTGAAGTTTATATAGTACAGAATGGAGACCCTGAGTCTAGACTGGGGCTGCAGATCTCTCTGGATCCTGGGCCAGCAGCAGCTAGGAGAGGCGTATGGCAGACAGAGTTCCTACTAAAGACAGGGATCTTCTACTGACATTTAAGTCAGATAGCTTTGCTCCACCACACCTTGACTATATTAAAAAGGTTTCCCAGGAATTTGGTGAGGAGGGAGCTTTAAAGATCATCTAGTTCTGGTGTCCTCAACCTGGGGATATAGTTATGGGGCTCCTTGAATTTGAATGGGGGAAAATGATATTCTTATTTTCACTAACTGAAATTCAGCATTTCCTTCAATAACAAATCATTATTCTGTCCAGAAGTTTCTTCCTGTAGGTAGGAGTTTCCTAGACCTAAGAAGAGAGAATCCATTAAGTAGGAGAAAGAATGTGAGATTTGGAGGTCCCTTTTGCCTGAGCTATTAAGAGCTCTTTTGGGGATGCGTCTTGGCTCCATCTCATCTCTTTTCATTGTCCCAAAGTCTTAGAATAGGCAGTGTTGGTGTAAGCTAATAGTCTGAGCCCTGGATCACTTTATATTTCTGGTTACTTGATTAGTTTGCTCCTCACTTGCCCTCTGCCTACCCTTCTTGCAACCTCAGCTCTTTCTTTAACTTCCAATAAAGTCCTGTTGAAAGGCTTCATCGTGACATGGAGGTGACTCTGGGCTCTTGAAGGCTTTGCTTCCTACCAAGCTGAAAAGGGTTTTTTTGAGTCTTGGCTTAGTGATAGGACTGCTATCTGAGGATCAGTCGAGCTAAATGTGGTCTGTGTTGGTAGATGAGCACTCACATTGAGAAACCCAGGGATCCTTGAAGAAGTGAAGTTTGTGGAAGTATATCCTCTCGGAAGTTTTCCAGCAGAACCATTTGGAGTCAATGTCTTCATTACCCACTATTTCCTTTTCTCTTGCAGGAACCATCTCTCTTCTTTTGTTATCATAATAGAAGGGCTAAGAGGTATTTATATAGTGGAGAGAGGACTGAGTCTGGGCTCTGGAAGATCTGGGGGTTCAAGTGTCATCTCTGATGCATTCTAGTTCTGTGACCCTGGGCAGGTTAGTTCACCTTTCACTGCTTCAGGGAACTAACTAGTACTCTAAGTTTGTTTTGTTATTGTTGTCCAGTTGAGTCCAACTCTTTGAGACCTTGTGGACCATATCACATTAATACTGCCTGTTGGGTTTTCTTGACAAAGATACTAAAGTGGTTTGCCATTTCCTTCTCTGCTGGATTAAAGCAAACACCGTCATTGTAATGTTAATGGGATTTAAGATATTACCTGCCCACTAATAGGCCTCATGTGGAGCCCATTAAGGGAAGCTTGCTTAGGGGAGGCTTGCCTATAGGAAGGCTTTCATACCTTTTGCTAATTTCTAATGATGATTATGATACCTTCTGGCTCTGAGAAGTGTATATATACTCTGAGTTAGTATTTTGCTTTGGGGGCTCACTTATGAGAAGGATCTTGTGATTCCCTGGTGGAGATAGATTCTAAGTGGCCGTATGTTCAGAGCTCCCCAACTGCTCAGATGTAAAGACTCTCGATCCAGAGATGTATGTAAAATGTATAGTTGATTCAGGCAGTCAGAGTCCTGTCTGTTGGTCTTTATTTCCCTACTTGTATTTTCTCTGAAGTTCAGGTTGCTGATTTTTCCCCTGAACTAGTAAATGTGATTAAAAAAGATTGTTGGCCCCTTAAAAACTATCTTTCCTAGTAAAGCAGATCTAAGAACCTGTGTTAGCAGCCACCCTGGGTATGCCAGTGTGGCTGCTGCTACAGTCACATAGCTAATAAGTATCTGAGTTCTAATTTGAACTCAGGTCTTCTTGACTCCAGGTTCTGTGCTTTATCCACTGAGCCATCTAGCTGCCTTCTAGGTAAACAGGGTTAAGTGACTTGCCCAGAGTCACACAACTAGTAAGTATCTGATGTCAGATTTGAATTTAGGTCTTCCTGAGTCCAGACTCAGCACTCTATCCACTGAACTACTTAGCTGTCCTAGAGGTTTTCCATTTCTTTCTCCAGTAAATTAAGGCAAACAGAGGTTAGGTGACTTGCCCAGGATCACACAGCTAGTAAGTATATGAGGTTGGATTTGTACTCAGGTCTTCTAGACTTTGAGCTCAGCG
>JAQQSW010002955.1:0-14812 GCA_028646575.1 Pseudocheirus occidentalis
GCCATCTTGGCTCCGCCTACATTATATTCTTTAGAATTAAAATGAATATTACAACTTTTCTAAAAGTTTTTAGGCTGGAACTATATACTTGTTTATTAGTAGTCTTCTTGGGCACAAAACTCAAGAAATTGATTTTTAATTATATAAAAAATTGTAAAATCCAATCCTGCTTTATAGCTATCGACATGAGCTAGTTTGCACTGTCCAATTTTATCAAGATCAAATAATTATTATTTGTGCTATATACACATAAAATACAAGCTGTCAAAATCTAATGCTTGAAAATTATTCATTTGTCCTGTGAAAGTGACGTAGGGATTTTGAAGGTTATGTTACTGGCACAAAATCTCTGGCAGATTTTACCAAAATGTACACAAAACTAGAATGAGACAAAGTGAATGCAGAAAGGTCTCAAACTCAAACACTGGCTACCAGATGATGACTTATATACCCACAGCAACCATCAAAACTAAGACATAGAGGGGTTCGAATAACTGGCTTTTTGAAGTATGGAAAAAACTAGATTTCAGTAGATCATTTAGCAAAAACTGTCTTTTATCTTCAGTGAACTAAATCCAAAGATGGTAAAGGGATTGTTTTGAAAGCCATAATAATATGTTGAAAACTGACAGGTCTTTTTTTCTGGTTTGAAAGCCCTGTCAACTTTCAACATATTATATATGTATATATATGTATGTATATGTATGTATATATGTATACACACACATACTACTACTACTATAACTACTACTACTACTAAAATACACAAAATGAAAGGTAGGTGGGTTCTTAGTAAAAGCTTAGGATTCAGTGATTTTTTCCTAACTAAATTAATCATCAGTGTTTCTAAACTACTTTGAGATATACTTACATATATATACATATACATATATATATGTATATATATACTTACATTGAGATATACTTTGTGTTTCTAAACTACTTTGAGATATACTTACATCTTTTCATTACATAGTCTAGGAATAATAATTCAAAGATATATCAGCATCAATCAAGAAATACTGAACAAGAAGATGCCTTTAAAGTTGAGGACTTTGAAGCATAAAGTCATAGGTTGCCAATAAGGAAAGAGTCTGCCTTAGACTTTTTTTTCCCATGGTTAAAGATTTTTCTTCACTGACAAATATAATTTATCAAAAGCATAGGGGGAAGGAAGTTAAAAAGAAACTGACTAAGCCTGTGGGGCTTTTCTAGAAGAAGGATGTGGGGAAGACATTCTACTCCATTTGCAGAAGACCACTTCAGATTTCCCCCGAACTCCTGACTTATACTTATTCATTTAGGAAGGACATTTTATGAATCCAGGTGAAGCTAACAAAACTCCTATCTTAATAAGAGACTTTTACTTTTAAATTAGAACCTACAGCACAAAGTTATGGAGTCATTAAAAAAAAAACAACAACCCTGAGAGAAGTTATGTAAGTTAAAGGACTGAAAGGCAGATGTTTTCTAAAGCCCATATATTTTACTTTGCAAAGCTACCTTCTAAAAGTCTATTCCATGAAATACTTCACATAGTGCTTTTACTGGATCTATTAAACCCTGTATGGCTGTGGAAGAGATGCCCATTTACTTTAAAGGGCGCTTTAGCAAAATAAATGTTATTAAACACTAAAAACATTTTTCTTTAAATGATTCAATAAGATAAAGATAATTATGAAACAAATTACCTGAACTCTAAATTTCCATGTGGTTCCAACAGGAACACCAGGTATAGGTCCATAGTGATTAGAAGGAACCAGAGTACACTGCGTAGTTCGACCAACACAGGCCATTCCCTTTATTAGTCACAAGACATAAATTCATTATGAGAATAAGCCATTGTGCTAAATTAGTCTTGAAACAAAAATTTTATCATTACTCATAAAATATAAAAAGCAAAATTTTAACACCCATACATTAAAGAAGATCAAAGTTTAGCTATATTCCTAAGGTTTTTATCTTATCTACTACTCACTATTTCTAAATGGGGTAGCTACTTGGCACAGTGGATACAGTGCCAACTCTGGAGTCTGGAAGACTCCTGTTTGTGAGTTCATATCTGGCCTCAGACACTTACTAGCTATGTGACCCTGGGCAAGTGACTTAATCCTGTTTGCCTCAGTTTCCTCATCTGTAGAATGAGAAGGAAATGGCAAACTACTCCAGTATCTTTGCCAAGAGAACCCCAAATGGGGTCACAAAGAGTTGGATAAGACTCAAAAACAACTAAACAAAATTTCTAAATGTAGAGATGGTTAGTAGGTACTAAATTGTCAGTAAGTAATATCAACATAATTTTAGAAGTACAAAAAGCTATTTCTCTTTACCTTGCCCCAGTCTCTATGGCTTTCAGTACTAGCAGATGGCATCTTTGCTTTCTTTTTACTCTGTTTGAGTTTTTCGCCAGCTTTTACAACTTCATTTGAATCAATTTTACAGGAAGGACAATACCTTTAAAAAAAAAAAAAAAAGAGCAGGGGTAGAGCTGTAAACGTTTGGTATATTTGGTGATGAAAAAAAAAACTCAGCAGAGTAAACTGATGTAACAGAGAATAAATAGAACACATTTCTTTATTTTGACAATTATGCTGTAGTGAGCATATAGCAAACAGGTGATTTTTGGTATTAAAGAATGAAACCTATTTCTATAAAAAATTTACATATTTAAGTCAGAATAATAAAAATACCCATTAGAATTTAAAATCTTTAAAAAAAGACATGACTAAAAATATCACAAACCTTCATAAAAATGATTCTGATTTTTTTTAAAAAGTCAGAAAATTATCAATAAGACATTGCTGTTACAATGTAGCAATCCCTGGGATATGTCCTACAAAATCAAGATTGTTCTTTGTTGTATTTATTGTAATGGGATTTTACCTAGATTACCCAATTAGCCTTTGTATGCCTCCATGGATACATTTTAGCTAGAAAAATTCTATACCAGTCAGTCCAGCTTTATTCATTGTTAAAAAAAACAAACAACCCAACCCAACCATCAGCAACCCAACACTATCAAAGCCCTTTTTCCAAGAGCTAAAATAACTGGGTTCAAGAGTCCTTTTTCCTGGAAGCCATAAATAGAGCTGTCAATTTCATTAAGATCTGATGTTTGAAGGCTCCTATATAATACTATTTCTTAAACTGGGGTCTGGATCCCTAGGGAGGATACTAGGGAAGTTTGAGGGAATTATAAAAACTAGAGCAAAATAATTTCTAATTGTTTAATAACATCAGCTAACTAGAGAAAAGGGGGGGAAGAGAGAGAAGGGGGAGGAAGAAGGGGGGAAGGATGAAGGGAGGGAGGGAGAGAGGGATACAGAAAGAGAAACAGAGAGAGAATGTTTTGGGATCTCTTGTCCTCAATAAGAAGATAATTAACAGGAATAAATCTGTCTTTGCAATGAGGAGTAGCAACCTGAGCACTTGAGGCAGATCTAAGATGTTATCTTTGATAGGATAGGGTCACAGGGTCACAGTTCTTGACCTAGAAGGGACCTAAGAAGTCATCTTGACTAATCTCTGCATTTTACAGATGAAGAAACTGAGGACCAAAGCAATGCATCAAGCTGCCCAAGGTCACTCAGATAGTAAGTGGCAGAGTCAAGAACTGACCCAAGATCCTAAAGCTCCAAATTCAGGGTCCCTTCCATTGTGCTAAGATGAAACTAAGTATATAACCAAGATAAAACTTAAGGACTCCTAAAATACCTGCCATCTAAGGATGATTTCACAATCCTGAAAGGAAAGTATTTTTCTTAAAGAAAAGAATACAAAGCCTACACTGTCTACCTGCTGAAGTAGACAAAAAAAAATTGTGAAGTAATGAAGAAATTGACATGGATTTTCATTCTTCCCTGGTAGAAAAGTCATCTTTTCCATAATTTGAAAAACAGGGAAAATCTCCCGTTTAAAGATACCCTGACAATGTAATAGAGGGTTTGTTGTTGCTTTTAAAAGATTTATACTATGACGCTTAAAAAAAAATGTGATTACCTCACATTCATTCATTCATTTATTTATTCACTCAAGAAATATAAGTTATCACATTTTTACTCAATGAGTGTGAGAATGAGCAAGGCCTAATTCTTTCACTGTCCTGAAATGTCATTTTCCAGCAATTATTTATGTATGGGGTCACAGCTAATAATATGGTAGGAAATTGTCATTTTTTTCTTCTATATTCCTTTCCTCCTTTTAAAAATGTCTTTTCCCAGTTTTTTTTCCAACAACTCATTTAACTAGCCCAGAAGAATTTAACTTTTTCAGAGTAGAGAAAGGTTGGGTGTTTTTTGCTTTGTTTTGTCATTATTATCCTAGGATAATAATAATAATAATAATAATAATAATAACACAGTGCTTTGAGAGCAAGTAGGTACTTAACAACTTATTAATGTGAATGGAATTAACCTCAGTACATTTCCCCCTTTATTCTCCAACTGTCTTCTTGGCTTATTAGGAGTCACATTTGTCTCAGGACTTAAATCTACAAGGATATGATTGGTCAACAAAACCTTACTGTTTACTTCGTGCCTGGCACTGTGCTGAGTGCTGGTGATATAATGTCACAATGAAAGGCCCTGTCCTCAAGAGGTTTATGTTCCAAGGGGAAGACAACATGACATAAGTAAAAGGGAACTTCATCTCCTTCATCCTCCTACCCCTACTTAAGCTGATGCAGTTATTTACTACTATACTTCTATCTCCAATCTAGTAAAAAAAAAAGGGAAATAGAGTTGGCTGGGCTAAAAACTAGTAAAAAACCCTTGGTTTTGAAAGTCCAGGTGAGACCTAGCAGGGTGAAAGGCTGGAGCTATTTGGAGACAGAGTCAGCCTTCAGGGAAAAAGCTGGCTCTTTCCATATGAGGTGGCGGAGGGTGTTTGCCCTAGTGGACCACTGGATGTTAAACAGCTTCTTCTTACCACATTATAACAACTGAGATGGAGGTGAACCCCTCCTATCTGTCTAATTAAACAATTAGAGAGTGTGTATGTATCTATAACTAAAACATACACAAAATGGCTACAAGGGAGTTTTGAGGAGTGCATTCTAGGTATGTGGGACAGCAAATATAAAGGCTTAAAGACCAGGGTAACTTGTGCAGAGAATCACATACTCCCTCCCCCTCCTTTCTTTACTCCATTTCTGCTAGCCAGTGCTTTATCTTTTTGGGGGGTGGGGTGGGGGTGGAGAAAGTAGTTTTATTGATGCCTTTTGTTTTGACATTACAGTCTTAGAAGAATACCACTCCACCCCTACTCCCCCCACCATAAATCCTTCCTTATAACAAAGAAAAACAGTTAAGGAAAACCAGTGAACACTTCTAACAGTGTATGAAACAAACACCCATAGCCCTCCAACCTGTCTACCAAAAGGAGCAAGGTTTAGTCTTATATTGTCTTCATTACCTGTTTTTCTTTTGTGCGACACTCTCTGCATAACTCCTTTTCCTTTTTTAACCTAGCTGTTGCAAATGTGCTAGTTAATGTTTAAGGAACAGGGAAAATAAGCATATAAAGATGAAGAAGATTGGCAGGATGGGACAATAGGTTCTAGCAACCTGCATATCTACCAACACATATCTTTCTGGTTTCTCCCCCTCAAAGTTATCTAGGAATTTAAATATGAACAATCTGATATCTGCACAAAAATTTCTTTACACACTTGGGACAAAAGGATTCAGAATTAGAAGGGTCCTTGGAAAAATTTTGTACTACCTCTTTTACGATGAGAAAACTGAATCTCAGAAAGAAGACTTAATAAAAAAATAGATAAAATTTCCAAAAACACTAATCTTAAATTTTGGAGAAACAAATAGAGAGTGTGTATATATAATATGTATATATGTATACACACACAGAGATATACTATATAGCTAATAAGTAATGAATAAAAGACTTAACATTAAATAATTAACTAATAGACATATCTGCATGATACACAATACTATATGAATTTCCTTAAAAATTAAATTCTACTTTGATATATTCCTTGTGCCCTACACTTTTCTAGTCTTAAAAATGTTGGCAATATTTACCAGTCTTCATCTTCTGGAATCTTGCTTAGTGGAGGATTCAGGCAATAGATATGATAGGCCATATTACATTCATCGCAGAGAAGCTGTTTGTGTGCATCCTGTTTGCCACCACATAAACAACAGGAGCAAAAACGGCATTCCTTATCTGGGTCTGCATTACAGTGTTTGCATTCAGGGCCACTCTTTCCTGTTATGAAAGAATATCATAGCAAGTTCAGGCTTAAAAATATGATTTGTCTGTCAATATTTATTTTTATATGTAGAAAAAATTTGTAGAAAAGAAAAACAATCGAGTTTGATATTATCTTAAGAAGATGAGAGAAAAGGCAAACCTACCATGTGCCTTTCCTACTTTACCTTTAAAGTTTATTTGGCCAAAAATGAGAGGCATAATAGATGACAAAGTTGATTTTGAGTTTAAAAGTATTCCACGGTATTTGGTGACAGAAAAAAGAGGTATATATTGCATATTAACATCAGTGATTATGATGTTTAAGATACTAGAAGCACAAACCGCTCCAAGACAAAAGATCTCTCTTCAAAGAGCTCTCCTTGGACATAAGCAACAACAGCTAACAATTCAAAATCATATACAAAACAACAAGAGCTAACAATTCAAAATCATATACACTAAGTGCAAATTGAGTGGTACAGATAATAAATGAAGAATATATACTATAAAATAACAATCTCAATGATAGCTTCGTATCACTGTATAAAAACCAATACTCTCTTGTGGCTGCAAAAAATTATGTAGTATGCTTTATACAATATTGCTCTAAATTTATTTTACTCTAACAATTCATTACAGCCATTTCACACTACATCAATGACCAAGATTCTATCAAAATTCCATCAAAAGACTTTGCATATAAAATCTTGCTTAGATACATATTAAACAAGCACCAACCACAAAATAAAATTTAGATAGCTAGAAAAAGCAATTTTCCCTACCCAATATCATCTTCAAATTTACATGCTTAGGAAGCTATTTCTGTAACACACTTTTCTCTGGGTCAAAATCATCTGTAGTCTTAGCTCCAGCAAAACTATAAAACCACTAAAACGCTATTTTGATTCCCCATTAGAAACCCCTAAAATCCACAAGATTACTTAATTTCTTACAAACAGCAAAATCTGTATTTTCCTCTAGTATGCTTCAATTTTGATTTATTTTGATTTTTAAAAAGATTTTAACTGCCAGAACTTTAAGTTGCCTTACATATATCAGAATATATTCAACCAACAAATACTTATTAAGTGTCTACTATCGGCCAAGCACTTTGCTAAGTGCTGGGGATAGAAAAGTGAAAAAATGAAATGCCTCTTGCCTTGAAGTAAATTACTTTCTATTGGAGGAGAGATAGATACAGCTAAGTAGATATAAAATAAATACAAGGTAAATTTTGTTGGAGAGAGGGCACTATTAGCTGGGTGAATCACAAAAGGCTCCACAAAGAAGAAGGCAACGGAATAGAGTTGTGAAGGGAAAAAAAAGGATTTTAAGAGGCAAAAACAAAGAAAACATTCTGTACACATGGACTTCACTGCTTTACCTACAAATCTTATTTTTTTCATCTTTGTATACCAAAATATTGTAGATATTTAGAAGCAGTAGAAAGAACTGGAAAAATTTTCTCATGAAGGTTGTAGCAAATCCCCATGCTTCTTCCCTAGGAAGAAACAGTGCTTGCCTCCTCCTACCTGTTTGACCACAAGCTTAAATTAAACCCTATGGGGGAGTTTTAAGACATGTCACATGTGAAGTATTCCTCTGTTTCAAGTTACTACAGAGAATAAAGTGATCTTAAAATAAGTGGATGAAGATTTCCAAATTAGAAACAAAGAAGTCAAAAGACATGAAGGAAGTGAAGGGAAATTTGACCCGTGCCAGGAGGCCAGAAGGACTAAGAACAGAAAGGATTCTGGAAGATCATGGCCCACTCTGAGTTAAGTAACAGATCGAAAGACAGCAGAGCTTGATTCTGAGCATGAAGCAGCTGTTGCTGTTCTAAGGAATGAAGACATAGCTGCATGTATATTGACAGGTGAGAAATTATCCACTACAAGTCTTAAGAGGAAAATATGTAGAGACAAGATGACTAATACCCTATCTCTTTGTCAACCTGAAATTAGAGAGACGTCTTCCTTGGGACTATTTAGGATATGATGGAGAATCCTCCAAATTGGTATCTAATACCTAATTCTGATAATTCATGACACAAACTTTCATAACAGATCAAAGTGGATAATATTTATAAGAGAAATAACTGGACAGGCAGAGCCAAGATGGCAAAATAAAAGTAGGAACTTGCTTGAGCTCCTGCTTCAACCACCGCCAATACCTGTAAAAAATGACTCTAAACAAACTGTAGTGTCACAGAATCCACAAAGTGACAGAGAGAAACAGATCTCCCTCCGAAGGCGGCCCGGCGGGCCGACAGGAAGGGGCTATCTCATGGGGCTGGGAATGGAGCACAGGCTTGGAGGAGCTGCATGACCCCACACCAGGAGCACAGATTGGCTGGAGCAGACTTCAAGAAACGGAGTCACTGGTAGCTGGGGTGGTTTCCAGACTTAACCCAGAAACACTAAAGAGCAAGTAAAAGGTCAGTGGAAAAATAACTGAAGAATTGGTGTTATTAATAAAAATGAAGTGACATCAGTAAAAAAAAAAAAAGATCTGTAATTAATAAAAGAGTAAGAGTAATAAAAGAGTAAGAGTAATAAAACAGAAAAAGACAAAACAATGGAAGAATCTGCTGAAAATGTAAACTAAAACATGTATTCAATAAGCATGGTATAGCAAAAAGAGTTCTGGACTTGGATTCAGTGGGCCAGGATTTGAGTTCCACTTTTGTTACCTATTTGTTGTATGACCCTGGACAAGTCACTTAATGCTCAGCTTCAGTTTCCTGATCTGTAACAGGAACAGTATGATCTATAGCACCCAACTCATGGGGTCACTGGTCATTATTGGGTCAAAATAAAAAGTAAATAAAGAGCTATGCAAATTTTCAAGGGCTATATGAATGTTAGCTTTTATTAATATTATCATCTCTTCTTCTCATATTATTCAATGGTGTGCAAACAGAAATGGCCCTGGAGCAAGTCACTGTTCAGCTATTGTTATTCTTTTATATTTAATGTTTCTAAGGAGTACTGAACAGATTAATAAAACAAATTATTTTTGTGGCTTAAAGTATTAGGAAGTAAATTTATTCTCTGTAAGACTTGCTGAGAGCATACTTGGAACACTAGCAGGTAGAACAACAGAGAGATGTATCTACATGAGGTAACTATACAAGGAGTGCTTCTTATTTCATCTAGCTTGGAGATGATCAGTACTCAGTACAGTGAAATCTACTAAACACATTAAGGTTTTATGAATCAATTTTATTTCCATGTGATTATGGGCAGCAGTTTTGGTCTGTGATAATGGTCTAGTAGCAGTAGAGTTTACTGATTAATTTCTCCAGGATATTTTGAGGGCTGTATTGTAATTTGGAGGTTTATCATGTGTCAGTCTATGAAAAGATACTAAATACCCAAGTCTAACTGCTAGATTGAGTCTTGCTAAGTATTATTTTCCTAAACTTTTTATAGTCTACAGAGATGTGTTGTAGTGTTTTTTACTGTTTCCCTGCATAATCTACATTTTTCCTCATCAATTCTGAGCAATTTAAGGATAATTTTTCAACAACAATAATGTGATCCATTCATTTGTTTGATGTTTCCTTCTCAATATGATTATCAACTTGGTTTATATAGGTATTGCCCATTGAGGGCCTTTTGGTTTTGATCTTGGATCCTAACAATTTAATAGCTTCGTCTAGAGCAGTGGTTCTCAACCTGTGGGTTGTGACCCCTTTGGGGGTCAAACAGCCCTTTCACAGGGGTCACCTAAGACTAAAACACATATTTCTGATGGTCTTAGGAACCAAGACACTGCTCCTCTATCTGCCTCCAGGTAGGTCCACCTACATGCAGATACACCCACATATGAGTATTAAAGGGTTGTGGCATTAGGAAGGTTGAGAAGCACTGGTCTAGAGGTAAACCATTTTTGGGTAAGTAGTATATACCTATTATCAGTCTTTAATATCTAATAATATTAATATACTATATATATATATGTATATATATATATATATATATATGTAACATAATATAAAATAATAAATCAGTCTTGGCCAAATGACATTCATTTGTTCCAAAAAATTTTTTTTAACCTATTTATCACATGTTCTAAGAATATTTAACAATCCCCTTTTTTTGGTAAGAGAATGCCAATCTTTCTTAAGGTGATAGTTTTTATGTTTTATTAATATTGTATAGGTTTTGATTAGGTTACTTTCCAAATCTGTTTTACAATTCCAAAAGTTTACATTAAGACTGGGATAATGTTAACTGATTGTCTTTCCTTTTCAGCTTTGATTTCAGGATGCCAGTAAGATTCTTAACATATTCATATTGTCCTTGATATTTTTATGCTATGTTTTTGAAAATACCACATTTTCATGATTGTAATGAATATCATTGTTCTGTTGGAAGTCACAACAGTAGACGGTGGGAGAAACAGCAACATAAGATCAAAAAACAACTTAACTGAAAGTGGAAGAGCTCAGGAAGATCATTTGAGTCACTAGATTCACTGATATGACATTTCAGGAAATTTGCACCCCCTCTCCCACAAACTGCTGACGTTTCAGGGACAGAATCTAGGCCAGTGGAATCTGCAAGATGCTAACAAGAAAAAATACTATAATCAACTCACTCGGATACATTGTTAAATGCTGGATCCATGCTGACAGATAATTTTTACAAGGAACATAGAAGAAAAAAATATTACTTATTAAGTGATACTAGTTCAAACTCAAAACAGGATTATTTATCAAAAAAGAGAAATAATACGAAAAACTTAATATTGAAATAAACGTAAATTATGTTATTAGATATTATTCAATGGAAATATCATATTGAAAATAGTCATTGAAACTGGGTTACATCCTAGGATAAACCACCCTATCACTACCACAGGAAGAGGACAATTAATATTTAATTCTCTAGAATGCTTCAAAGAATTTCTTCATGAAAATGCATGTACTTTGATATGTAAATTAACTTTAAAGCAAGGCTTCAACAAATAAAGGAAGCTAGATATGGTTAAGAACTTCAACATGCAAATGAATTACGTAATTCAATAAGGCAAAGTCTCAGGAAAATTAAAAACTTTGTGTCACTAAAAAGGAATTCAATTTAACAAGTAACAAAAGATTACTAAAACCTGGGATTATCATGAATTATAGTTGTCTCAAGTTGTTGAGGGCATCACAATAACAAAAATGTCATGCTGAAGAATATCAAGACCAAAATGGCTTGGATTCAACTAATAAATAAATACTAGAAAATTCTGAGAGGAAGAAAAAAGGGTAGCAACAAACCCATATGGAACAGCTTGATTGGTCGCTAATGAGCTTGGGAGATGTAAAACAAAATTAAATAATGAAATATACTTAAAATGACAACAATAAACTTGAAGGGAAGAATAAAGGAATTATTTGATAGTATTATAAATAAGTAGTAAGAAAATCAAAACTAGGAAAGAGCAGATAATCCCAGTGTTTAAACACTTTTATCTCTGAAAAGAAAGGAGGTAGGGCAGGGAAATTAAAAGTAATGAAAAACTTAAGAAGTAATACCAGAAATTTAGAGACTGTGAAAAGAGTTATACATGGAGTTTTATCTGTGTCTGACTAGTTAATAATATGGTGTAATATTAATGAAATCAGAAGATCTTCCATGCCCCTTTCTATTGGCACCTAGTATAGGCACTTAACTCCTTCCTTCAAGTTAACTCCTTGGGAGTAGTCAACACCTTAACAGGAAGGGGCTGAACAGGGAGGAGCTATACTGTATATATGGAAGAGAACCAGGAGGACCTTGAGATTTTTCTCTCAGATACCACCTGGAGACTGCACCTTTTGCTGAGATCCTCCTTCTGCAACTTCTACTGAGAACTTCCAAGGACCAGGCTGAGAAACTGTTGTGAGTCTGAGAGGGATCCCTGCTTGAGGGATCCTGTTCTATTTGTGAAGGCTTGGGAATGTGGATGTCCACTGCATTAATTATGTGTATCAACTTTGTGACCACTATAATGACTTAGGCTTTCTGTTTTTAGGACTTGTCCTTCTGGTTTTGGGACTCAGTGTGGTGGTTTCTGAATAAAGACCTTGGTTCTGCCTTCCATGTGGACAGTTTGCTACCTTTTATGATTCAAAACTATACCAGCATATTCATAACCACCATAGGTGTTGTGAATATCACATTACTGATACATATGGGCCAGTTCTGGTGCAATGGATTATTACTGTGCCAAAAGGGTTGATCTATATAAAGAATTCAATGAAATCCAGGAAGACTTAGATGAAGTGATACAGAGTAAAGAAAGTAGAATGAAAAGCAAAATATCAATATACTTTATGATGAAAGCCCCCCCCCCACAAACACATAATTAATATTAACTACAAGGAAAATATGTTGAAAACGCATCTAAAAATGCGTACAGGGACAGGATTCTGGGAAGATGATGGAGTAGGTCAGAAAATTCCAAGCTCTCAAAATTTTCCCCCTCAAAAGAGATAAAATAATGCCTCAGGGCAAACAAAGAGCAATTAAAAAAAAGAGCAGAGGCAGAACAGGGATCCTCCTAAGATAATTAAAGATGATCTGAAGAAAAATAGCAGGACAGGAATAGTCTGTCTTAAGAGTAAACACTTCCAGAGTGGGTTAGCTTACCCAACAAGTTGCAAGGCCTGGAGTTAACCGGGTTGGGAGGCTACCTTGAATCCAGAACCCAGCCACAGGAACTATTACTCCCAGGACAGTGAGTAGGGTGTCTGAGCTGGGGAAGACTGAGGGAACCTCTGATGACAAGGAATGCCAGGCCTAGCTGTGCTGCACAGATGAGGCTGGGGTTAAGAAGGAACCAACACAAGCACACTGAGTTTAGAAGCAGTGGGGTGGGGATAATGCTGACTGTGGGCACTTACAGGAGACTGGAGGTCTTGGTTTAGGTTCCAGGCCAGATGGGAGAACTGAAGGAAGAGCTACGGCCAGAGGCACTATCCCCTATACTATAGGACTCGAAGTGATTGCAAAAATTAAGCTACTACAAATAAAAAAAAATCATAGGCAAAGGAAAAAGAATCTAACCATTAAGTTATTAATTACTATTGGAAAAAAGAAGAGCTGGGGTTCATCTTCAGAGGAGGATACTGAAGCAAAGAAATGCTCTTCTGCCCCAAAGAGTAACATCAAATGGTCATGTTGCCCAAAAAGAATTCATTGAAGAAACTTAAAAGAGAAGAGAATGTGAAACTTCCCATAAGAAAAACAACTGATATGGAGAACAGATTAAGAAAAGGAAACATAAAAATAATTGGAATACCTGAAGCTATGATAAAAAAAAATCTTGATACAAGAAATAGTTCAAGAAAACTGTCCTGAAATATTAGAATAAGGAAAGTAGAAATAGAAAAAAAAAACCCAACTCATCATCACTTGAAAGAGATTCTACAAGGAAAACCTACAGGAATATCAGTCAAATTCTGAAACCCCCAGCTCAAGGATAAAATATTAAGAACAAGAAAAAAATAAATATGGTGCTGCCATAATTAAGAGTCACACAAGACCAAGCAGTGGCAACATTAAAAGACAACAGTTCTTGGTACACCATATATCAAATAGCAAAAGAGCTGGGGCTCCAGTCGAAAATAATATACTCAACAAAGCTAAGCATAATTTTGAATGAAAACGGACATTTAATGAACTGTCAGACTTTCAGGGCTTTGTTCAGTAAAAAAAACAAACCTGAATTTAATAAAAAATTTGACATACAAGTACCAAGAGCAATATGAGGTATGTACCAAAGATTAATTACAAGGGACTCAATAAGGACAGACTGTTTACCTTTGATGAATGTAAAATATAAAACACATGTCTAAGATTGGTATTAGTGATTGGGTAGCTCATAAGAAAGATTGGGATACACATGAGTATGACATGACTTTAAAAAGTAAAACTGTTTAGGAATAGCTAAAAAGTGTAATTTTCTTATCCAAATGAGGTGCAAGAGGAAGAACTGACAGAGGAATTAGATGGAGGGCAAGAGCTGTTAGTTCTGGAAACCTACTTTCACTGGGAATGGGTTCAAGAGGGAACAATATATATATATATATAAAAAGAGAATAAAAGTCTTCTAAATTCAGAAAGAAGTAAAATGTTAAGGGAGATAGGAAGGAGGAAGAGGGCAAGGAAGGTATTTCTAGAGGGGAGAATGAGTGAATAGATTAAAGGGGGGGTTATAGAAGGGTGTTTAGATTAATGGGAATGGGAGGATAAAGATGGAATCCTGGTGTGGGGGTGTGGTTAAGTAACAGGAAGGGGGCAAGGTAGCAGGTAGAAGTAGAAGAGTCAAGAGGGATAGGAAATAAGAGACATGCACAAACACAGAAACAAAGATCAGGAGTAGAACTTGTTAGGGAAAGTATATGTCTACATATGTATGTATGTATGTATGTATATGTGTATATCTATATATAAATATATCTGTGTTTAATTGTAGCCTTCTGGGGTAGTGTAATGTTAATGAAATCAGAAGATCTTCCATGCCCCTTTCTATTGGCACCTAGTACAGGCACTTAGCACCTCGTAAAGGCTTAGCTCCTTACTTTCAGTTAACTCCTTGGGAGTAGTTCACACCTTAACAG